>JAKUCV010004486.1:124688-135353 GCA_028386065.3 Turnera subulata
CAGGAGTTGAAGAAACAGTTGGATGAGCTGTTAGAGAAAGGTTTCATCAGACCTAGTATTTCACCTTGGGGATCACCAGTCCTCTTTGTGAAGAAGAAGGATGGTAGTTTGCGCATGTGTGTGGACTACCGACAGCTGAACAAAGTGACAGTGAAGAATAAGTATCCGCTTCCCAGGATTGATGATCTTTTCGATCAGTTACAGGGAGCTACTGTATTCTCTAAGATTGATCTTCGATCTGGCTACCATCAGGTCAAGATTGCAGAGAAGGACATACCGAAGACAGCCTTCCACACTCGGTATGGTCACTTTGAGTTCACAGTGGTTCCTTTTGGTTTGACCAATGCACCAGCAGTTTTCATGTGTTTGATGCACTTGGTCTTGAATGAGTTCTTGGATAAGTTTGTGGTAGTCTTCATCGATGACATCTTGATCTACTCCAAGAACCGGGAAGAACATGAAGAGCACCTGAGGGTAGTGCTTCAGAGGTTGCGAGAAAAGGAGTTGTATGCTAAGTTCAGCAAATGCGAGTTCTGGCTTGAAGAAGTTGCATTCCTTGGACATGTTGTATCCGGGGATGGGATTAAGGTTGACCCTGCCAAAGTAAAGGCTGTTTTGGAATGGGAGCCGCCCAAGATGGTACCAGAAGTCAGGAGTTTTCTTGGCCTTGCAGGATATTACCGGAGGTTCATCGAGGGTTTCTCTTTGATAGCTAGTCCCATGACCAAGCTATTGAGGAAAGATCAAGCCTTTGTATGGAGTGATGCCTGCCAGATGAGTTTTGATGAACTTAAGAAGAAGCTGACAATAGCACCAGTCTTGACAGTGCCTAAGCCAGGAGTGGAGTATGTGCTGTTCTGCGATGCTTCAGGTCTTGGTTTGGGAGCTGTTCTGATGCAAGAAGGCCGAGTGATAGCCTATGCTTCGAGACAGTTGAGGCCACACGAGAAGAACTATCCGACACATGATTTGGAGATGGCCGCAGTGATCCTTGCTTTGAAGATCTGGCGACATTATCTGTTTGGAGAGAGATGCCGGATTTTCACGGATCACAAGAGTCTCAAGTACATCATGACTCAGAAGGAGCTTAACCTGCGACAGAGACGTTGGGTTGAGTTACTGAATGATTATGATTGTACTATTGAGTATCATCCTGGAAAAGCTAATGTTGTAGCAGATGCTTTGAGTCGGAGACAGCCAGAAGATGCTTCCACGACCTACTCAATGTCCTCACTCATCGAGTTAAGGAAAATGGGAGTTGATGAGACAGGAGCTTTGTTGACACATATTGAAGTCAAATCCAACCTCAGAGGCTGGATTGTGGAGTTACAAGATGGAGATCCCGACCTGATCAAGCTGAAGGAAGCAGTCCGTAGTGGAAAGGAAGATAAGTTCCACATAGCGGAGGATAGTGCATTGATGCTGGGAAAGCGCCTATGTGTACCCAGTGTTGGTGACCTACGCAGTCAGATTCTAGAAGAAGGACATATGACACCGTACGCTATGCACCCCGGGAGCACCAAGATGTACCAGAATTTGAGGAGTCATTTTTGGTGGCCACGTATGAAGAGGGATGTAGCTGAGTATGTTGCTAAGTGTATCACTTGCCAGCAAGTGAAAGCTGAACATCAGGCTCCAGCTGGGAAGATGAGATCTTTGTCAGTGCCAGAGTGGAAGTGGGAAATGATTACCATGGATTTTGTGGTTGGATTACCGTTGACCCAGAGACAGCATGATGCCATCTGGGTTATCGTCGATCGACTTACAAAATCAGCCCATTTTCTTCCCAAACGACAGACAGACACCTTGGATAAGTTGGCGAAGCAGTATGTTGCAGAAATTGTGAGACTACATGGAATTCCTAAGTCCATAGTCTCAGACAGAGACCCGAGATTCACATCACGGTTCTGGAAGAGTCTGCAAGCAGCTTTGGGGACGAAGCTGAGTTTTAGTACTGCATTCCATCCTCAGACTGATGGACAGTCGGAGAGGACTATTCAGACACTAGAAGATATGCTAAGGGCTTGTGCTCTTAACTTCAGTGGGAGTTGGGATCAGTATCTACCTTTAGCGGAGTTTGCCTATAACAACAGTTATCATTCCAGTATTGGCATGCCTCCGTTTGAAGCTCTTTACGGAAGGAAATGCCGAAGTCCAGTTTGCTGGGATGAAGAAGGTCTCCGTTTGATCGTTGGTCCAGATTTGGTTAAGCAGACTGTTGACAAAATTCTGACAGTTAAGCAGAGTATGAGAGCAGCACAGGACCGACAGAAGAGCTATGCCGATAAGCATCGCCGAGAGATGGAGTACCAAGTGGGAGAATGAGTTTTCCTTCGAGTTGCACCTTGGAAAGGTGTAATCAGAATCGGGAAAAGAGGGAAGCTGAGTCCCAGGTACATTGGACCGTATGAGATCGTAGAAAGGATTGGACCCCTGGCGTACAGATTATCCTTGCCAGAGGAGTTGTCACGGATTCATGATGTGTTTCATGTTTCCATGTTGAGGAGGTACAGATCAGATCCGAGCCATGTGGTTACTACAGCAGATGTTGAGGTTGCGGAGGATCTTACATATACGGAAATGCCGGAGCAGATCCTTGCCCGGGAAGTCAGACAATTGAGGAACAGAGTTATCCCAATGGTAAAGGTTAAGTGGAGCAAGCACTCTGCGAATGAGTCCACGTGGGAAGTTGAGGAGCATATGCGTTCTCAGTATCCGCACTTGTCCACAGCTTCGGAGTGAATTTCGAGGACGAAATTCTTTTAAGATGGGTAGGCTGTAACAGCCCAGGTAAAAATTTCATTTTTATCGGGACTGTTTAAGTTAATTTACAGTAATTTACCATTGATTTTTAATCTTGGGTAATTAAATTATGGTAAATAGAGCTTTGGATTCTGAAATCGAGCATAGTCCCACGTTCGGGATTTTTCTGCGGATTTTACGGACCAAAGTTGGGATTTTTTTGGGTCCGGGAATCTTCGGAAAAGCCGGAATTATTCTCGAATTATCGGACCAGAAATAAGATAAGTGGGTATACCGGATATTTTCTGGTCCAGGTGGGTCACACTTCACATGCAGCATAGTAACTGCATAATTGAAGTTCAATTATTCAGCCGCCAATTCCTATTCAGCCTGTGAACTACCTATTTCACTTGTGATTAACTAGTGAATTTTGTTGCCCATAAAACTATGTTTTTTCCTGCCCTCTCAGTACACCATCATCATTCTCATCTTCCTCTTCTCCCTGCAAACACCATCGTTCAAGTTTCTGCAAACTACCTACTTCACACATTACCTAAGAAATCAGAAAAAAAAGAAAAACATTAAACACACCACCAACCAGGTGACGCCACGGCACCAAATACCCAGTGGCTCGGATATGCCGAATATCCGCAGTGGCTCAGATATGCCGAATATCTGGTTGGCATGTTGTTGCCTGAGGTCGGGGTATACCGAATACCCAGTGGTTTGGATATACCAAATATCCGGGTTTTGAGATGTGGATTGGTTTTTGACCTAGCATCCGGAATTAATTGATAACCAGGTACGACCCTAGCTTGACTAGTGACAGGGGCCCAGAAGATAAAATTGGTAATAATAAATAAGCATTCATTTGGCCTTGGCTCAGTTGTTGAGATATGTTGTTGCTTGTCTGTGATTGCTTTTAAGTATTACGATTGCTTGCATATCACTATTTATCCTTCGTCGGTGAGCACTTCGGACTCACCCCTCGCCTGCGGGGTTTCATCCCGTAGGTTAAGTTGTTTCATAGTTCAGGTACGTTGTTCGATGGCTGCTGCTTTCTTCTCCACCTGACTCCGGATCCATACCTCCGTTGCATGTGCATAAGTCTTCCGCTGCTGTCCATTGCATATGATGCTGTTTTATAATTCCGCTGCTGTATGATGCTGTGTTGCTGTTTTCCTATGATATGTATATTACTGATACTATCTGCTGCTGCTGTTGAGCACTGTCTTTGAGTTGGATAATGGTTTCCGTATATGGGAGACGGATGATGTTTATGATGTATTTGGATTTACTGTGTAGTATTTTGACTATGATGTACTGTCTGTTCTATCAATAAGAATAGTTTCGGCACGTGTTTACTGTGCTACGGTAAATACGGGTCGGGGCGCTTCATTAGGGTTTTAGGATTTTAGGGTTTAGGGTTTAGGGTTTTAGGGTTTTAGGATTTAGAGGATCCAGGGTTTAGGGTTTAGGATTTTAGAGTTTAGGGTTTAGGGTTTAAGGTTTAGGGTTTTAGGGTTTGGGTTTTAAGGTTTAGGATTTTAGGTTTAGGATTTAGGGTTTTAGGGTTTAGAGTTTTAGGGTTTAGGGTTTAAGGTTGGGGAAGAAAGTAAGTAAAATAAAGAAAAATTTTGAGTTGGTAAAACAAATTATTTATTTAATGGCCAATAAAAATGAAATCTTTTTAATTTTAGATGGCCTAGCTAATCAATAAGGAAGTTTTGCGCAGCGTGAACACGATAGAATTTCTCAGTCATATTCAACTATAAGAGGATGTTGGAGGAGATTGTAGTATGTATCATTTGTCATTCTGAAAAAGAATATAGACATGCATTACATTATTTATTAATAATTTCAATAATTTCATCAATGAAACAAAAAGAGTAACAAAAGCATATAATATATAAAAAATATAATACTTTTTCATGCCTAATAGTATAATTTTTTTATTAATTTCTTGTTTTAAATTAATAACTTATTAACATGACATAATCTTAAGCATAAAATATATTACTAGATAAAGTTAAGACGAATAGTTACAGAAACATATTGACTTAACTACTTTTATCAATTTCTTTTATTTTTAAAATTTTTACATATTTATTTCTTTTTAGTTGGAAAAAAATATTTAATAGTGACTATTTCACTATAAGTTTTATTTTCGTAAGAATGTAGAATTCTGTTGCTGTATTTTTTTTTATTTTGGTACAACATGTATTTTCAACTATTAATTATTTTTTTATTGTTTTATTTCTTTAACCTATACAATATATTTTTTTATTGTATATGTTTCTATTAACTTTTTTTTCCTTTTTTTTGTTGAATGTTGTGTTTTTTATGATTATGTTTAAAAATTTATTCATGCTTTCATTTAGATATAGTCATATGATTAATGAACATCAACTTTATGATGCCATATGAAAATTATAAATGGAATTTGAAATAAAGTATTACATATAATGGTTAAACATAATGCAGATACATTCATTCCGTTAAACAAATAAAGAACCAATTGATCTTTAATTCAAATGTGAATATTAATACTTTTTGTAATTAATTGTGATAATTAAGGAGATAAGTTTTTGTAATTTAAACTTGACAAGGAGTTATGTTTGAGATAAATCTTATGAAGTTTGTTTTGAATGGGTTTCTATTCTCACAAAATTTGGAGGGGTAAAAACTAAATACTAATTTAGTTTTTAAAAAATAAATAAAATTTTCTTTAAAAAATCTTATTTGTAATATCATGCCACATAGGATTTGTAAGGTTACACCCAAATTTAAGCGGTTGTACACTAGAAGGCACCTTAACATCCGTTATTTGGACTCCGAAGGGGGATACACTAGTGTTTTGCTAAAAAATAAATTCCCTATATATGGCCTACTTAAGGATACCGAGCAAATAGTGCGAACGGAGTGGTGTTTTTATTCTTATCTTTTGGTTGGTTAGAGGTAAAATAGGATCCGATATACATTATTTTTCCAGGTTACTCCAGTGATCCATTACTATATATACTAATACTATTACTACTGTCTCTTCAAGGATTCTGGAAAATGTGCATTTCAGGGACCTACGTGGCGTAGCATTTTCAAGCATTGTAATTTCTCTGTCTCTCTCGTCTTCTCAATTTATTTTTGCGAAATAATACTCTTTAGTAACGATACTTGGGGAATTTTTTTAGTGTACGCATCACCTTAATATGGTGAGCTATTTTGTTATGTATTGTTTGTTGCATCCACCGGTACAAATGGTTGTTCTAGCTAATGTCTATTTCTGATGAGTTCTTACTTTATTGTTAATGTCTATCTCTGATGAGTTCTTACTTTATTGTTAATGTCTATTTCTGATGAGTTCTCACTCTTAATCCTACCAATATAAACAAGGATTCTGAATTATTGTTCTTGATGTTGGTAATGAGACAAGAGATGACTGTCAAGCTTTACATTAAAATGTTTGAATCGGATCGAAAGAAACCAACTTTCTTATTGAAGTGACATCTATTTTTTTAGGGTGAAAAAACCTAATTTAAATGTACTATTTCTGATCTAAAGCTTAAATTCCGTCTGCAGCAAAACAAAGTTTCTTCAATGGTGGTGAAGACCAGGGGAATCACTAACAAGGAGAAAAAGAAGAGGCGTCATAGAAAGCGAAAGCAAAGGAAGGATGCAAAATTCAAAAGGCTTGAGCTTTCTGATGACATATTGAGAATCATTCTCTCGAAATTGTCATTTGTTGATTGTACACGATTGCGAATTGTTTGCAAAAGATGGAAAAAGTTGATAGAAGAAGAAATAAGCACTCCGGTCGGTATTTTGCCATGGCAAATGATATTTAGGTGGCAACCAGCTGGTGCAAGCCAAGTTAAGAGTATATGCAAACTTTATGACCCATCAGACAGTAAAACTTACACGGTAGAGCATGGGATCAAGGGAGAAGAGCGGAAAAAATTTGTCAATGCCAGGCCATGTTTCTCAAAATATGGCTGGGTTTTCTTTGCAAAATTGACTGATGATGGAGAGAATCACATTTGCTTCGTTTATAGTCCTTTTGCTAATGAGGTTATTGATCTACCTGAACTAAAGGGGGGTTATCACTTCAGGCCAGCTTTCTCCTCCAGTCCTGCATCAACAGATTGCTTATTCTTTTGTTTTTGTTCAAAGACATACGGTGGAGGTTGGATCAATATATGTCGTCAAGGAGATCAAGCTTGGACAAGAGTTGTTGAAGCTTATGGGGTCGAAGCTGGAATCATTGGTGGGATTGATAGTGTGGTCTATTTGAATGGAATATTTTTCTGCCTTTTTAATTGCAAAAGATTTGGAGGGTTCAATGCTATTAAGCAAGAGTGGTTTTTCCTGGACAACCATTGCAGTGCCCTTGTGGTGATGCCACTCCATCTAATTGGATTTGCCACCATGGCCGAATCCGATGGACAATTGTTTATGATGTTTGTGGATTTTGGGATGCCCGAGTGGTGCATTGTGAGGTTTGATTTCTCTCAGAATATGTTTATCAAGGAAGAAGGGTTGGGGAATCGAGCCTTGTTTAGTTCCAATTCAAATGCTTCCCTAATTCCTGCTGTGGGCGATACTAGTGAGCTTGCCGATACTATTAACTGGCCTGGACTCCCACCTTATTCGTACAAGAATGGGAAAAGCTTGCAATGTTGCAAAGCATATTCTAAGGTTCCTCCACTAGGAAAATCTCGGAAAATTTGGATTGGAACTCCTCGGTGGAATTCTTAGAGTTTGGCATATTCTCTTCAAAGTTCACAATTTTAAATTTTGGACTGTTACTTTTCTTGGTAACAGTACTTGCTATCTGATTAAGTGTTATGTTTTTTTTTTAATATATATATACAAAAATATGACACATTGTAGTCTTTGATTCTTTCATCTCCGAGTTTCAGTTGATCATATCTCTTTTGAACTTAATAAGCTTGTAATTAAGCTCGATGTGACACTTGAATGTTTCTAGAAATTCCTGAAGAACACTATGAATGCAAAAGCAAGTTAAGCACATTAATGATGATGAAATTACCTCGTTTGGGTGCATGTGACGCATTAAGAAGACTGAACGAAGGGTGCAAGCGAGGCATTAAGACTGAACGACATGCCCCGCGGATAAATGAATACCTCATGATGATTTGGGCCTTTCTTTTTTTTTTTTTTCATGTTCGAATTGCTCCTCTTTTATTTTGTTACGTTTAAACTTTAAATTAAAGAATTTTCTTAAGGGGAATTTAAATTAAAGAAATACGTTGCATAAAACAATTAGTAACAGTTTATAATTTGTCAAAGGAAAAAATAACAGTTGAGAAAGCAAGCATGATTTGATGCCCATAAGAGGAGAACAATACCCAGGCTCTCCTTTCAGCCAAAGTTGCTCTGGCAACACCAATTGTGTTTGTGTAGAAGATGAAAATGGCTTTGAAAAAAAAAATGAAAAGAAAAGCCTCATGACAGTGTTTTTTTTATTTGAGAAATAATCTTTTCTATATTATATTCTGGAATAACTCAATTTTAATGTCCCTTGCTTTGCCAGTGACAATGGTATATATTTATTGATAAATATTGATAAATATGCGTATTAATGTCTGTTTACTTGATTACTAGTTTTTCTACACGTGCGATGCTTTTAGCACGGTAATATATAATATAATTATTATTTAATATTAATAATTATTATTTTTATTTCAATTTTTTAATTTCGATAATTATTTTGTATAATATTATTCTATATCGCACTTATATTTGCACCTTTCATTTACTACCTTTACCTCCATTCCATAGAATTTATATTAATTATTTTTAATTTTTTATGCAGCATGATATGTAACAGCCCGGGTAAAAATTTGGATTTTTACTGGGACTGTAAAAGTCTTTTTACAGTGATTTACCGGATGAATTAATCTTGGGTAATTAATTCAAGATAAATCGAGCGTCATTTTTTGTAACCGAGACTTTTTCCGTGCTCGAGAATTTTCCGTGGATTTTTTGGACCTAAGTTGGTATTTTTCGAGTCCCGGAATCCTCAGAAAAATCACACCAGAAAATAACTAAGGGGGTATGCAGTTATTTTCTGGTCCGGTCTGGACTCGCCCCATATGCAGCCAAACCTGCATAATTGAGGTAACTATGCAGGCGGCTGACACACGGGTATAAAGGAAGCAGAGCAGAAGAAGAGAAGAGGAGGAGAATGAAAAGAAAAAAAAAGAAAAAAAGAGAAAGAAAAAAAGAGAGAAAAAGGAAAGGAAAAAAAAAGAGAGAAGAAAAGAAAAAAAAGAAAACCGGAAGAAGAAAAAAACAGAGAGGAAACAAAAAGAGGAAGAAAGGAAAAAAAATAGAAACAGAAAAAAAATGAAAGAAAAATAGAAAGAAAAAGAAAGAAAATAGAAAAAAAAAAGAAACCCAGAGAGTGAACAGTTCGTCAACCCGAGCTCCTCCCCTGCCACTGTTTCACCAGGAAGGGTTCCACGCCGCCGTTCGTTGCACCGCCGCCACCTTCGAGCTCGCCACGCCGTCGCCGCCCTCCCCGTCGCTTTCCACCGCCGGACGCTCCTGCACGAGCCGTTGACCCGGTGGAGGACCCGCGGATCTGTCTTCCCCGTGCCAACCGCCTCCTGCCGACGACGCCGCGCCCCTTTTCCGCCGCCCGATGCCGCTGCTGTGCTCGCCTTCCTCCTCCCTCACGTTTGTCGCGCCGCCGCCGCTGCAACCCGCGAGGTGAGCCACGGGGTTACGTCGACCCGTTTCCTTCGGGCGGGTCGCGAACCTGGATTTCATTTTGTGGGCTGCTGTTGGCTTGGGCTGTTTCTGGTTCTGGGCTGGGGGTAACAGCCCGGGTAAAATTTTTGATTTTTACCGGGACTGTAGAAGTCTTTTTACCGTGATTTACTGTTGAATTAATCTTGGGTAATTAATTCAAGGTAAATCGGGAGTCGTAGGGTTTTCCCGCGCTCGTGATTTTCCCGCGGATTTTTCGAACCTAAGTTGGTATTTTCGGGTTTCGGAATTTCTCGGAAAATCACACCAGAAAATAACTAAGGAGGTATCTGTTATTTTCTGGTCCGGATCGGACTCGCCCGTAATACGGACGAATCGTATTATTTGAGTTCACATGATAAACAGTAAAAAAAATTCAGTTTATAAAGAAGAGGAGCCGGTGGAAGAGGAGAGGAGAAGTAGAAAAAAAAAAATGAGAGAAAGAGGAGAGGAAAAAAAGAAAAGAGAGAAAAAAAGAGAGAAAAGAAAAAAAAGAGAGAAAAAGGAAAAAGAGAGAAAAAGAAAAAAAAGAAAAAGAAAAATCGGGAGAAGGAAGAAATAGAGAGAAAAAAAAAGAGAAAAAAAATAAAACAGAAAATGAAAAAAAAAGAGAAGGAAAATCAGAAAAATCAAAGGAAAAGAAAAGAAAAGAAAAGCAGAAAATAAGGAAAAAAAGAAAAAAAAACCCAATGAACAGTTGGTCACCTTCTCTCCCGCCTCAGCACTGTTCACGTGCCGCCGTTCCAGGCCGCCGCTCGCTGCACCGCCGACACCTTGGTGTTCCTCACGCCGTCGCCGACCTGCTGCTGCCTTCCCCGTGGCCATCCGCCGTCGGACGCGCACAGGAGAGCCGTTGACCCATCGTGCAACCCGCGGGTCGTGCCTTAGCCGCTCCTGCTCAGCCCGTCGACGACGCCAGCGCTTCCTTCCGTCGCCCCCGCGCCGCTCGTGCCGCCCCGACATCGCGGTTGTGCTCGCCTTCCCATGCCTCGCCGTCGTCGCCCGCCGTTGCAGAGAGGTGAGCAGACCCGAGTAGTCGACCCGCGTGCTCGCCCAGATCGCGCCTCCTGGGTTGGATCCGGGTTGGCTTTGTTATTTTTTTTCTTATATATATATATATATATATATATATATATATATATATATATATAT
>JAKUCV010004487.1:0-97925 GCA_028386065.3 Turnera subulata
ATCACACAAACACCCAAAATCACACATGTTGTAATCCATAACAAATCCAACATCCAGCTCATAAGCAAATAATACACTTAGGCACACAATACAGATTACAGCATGTTAGCAAACAAGCATGCAACTCAAACAAACCAATCCAACAAGCTCATGCATACAGACATAAAAAGACATATAAAGTCACCTCAACGACGATTGTTCTGTGGAGCTCTACCCAAAACAGATCCTCCAGCTCCCTAGGTGTTACCCGTGCCTGAATACCGGCACACACAACAAATTACAAACAATAACAATAAAACGTGGATGCATGTAACTATAATGCTCAACTGAGTAAAACCCGTCCCTAGTTAGCCAACTATGTACTTCCCGGGTCTAAACCCGACTTAATGCTCTCTCACCCAAAACTCCGAGTATCGGGACCTAAGGTTTACCGGGCTTAAGCCCAACTAAGTCCAAGAGTAATTCCCGAGCCTATGGTCCACTCATTATGTCGTTTATGAATTCCCGGCCTAAAGTCCGATCTAAGCCCAATTACAATTTCCTGGGCCTAAAGCCCACTTCCTTAAGTCCTTATTAAGTCAAGCATAGGATTGGGCTTAAAGCCCGTTACTTAAGTCCAAGGTCAACTCGATCCCAAAGATTCCCGGCCTAAGGTTCTACCCGTGTCGGTAATTACCGGCCTCATACTACTCTCGCTCTCGGTTTCCACTAATCACAATTTAAATACATAACCCAATTCCGAATTATTAATACATGCCATGAATGAATACAAATTGTACATCCAGTATACCGTTAAAATGCCAAAAATCAAGACCTGAGCCTTCGCCGAAATTTTCCCGAGCCTCGCCGGAAAATTCTCGAGCCTCGCCGGAAAATTCCCGAGCCTTCGCCGTATTCCGGTGACCTTGCCGGAATTCACCCAAATCTGCCAGAAACGAACCCAACAACCACAACATTCAATCTAACTACACAATACCAACTATTCATCATATCGACAACATAAGAATCGGAGAAGTGATTCCTTACCCGGAATGCTTGCTGCCGGAACCGAATCTGCCCGGATTCGCAGAACAGCAGCAACCTGCCACTGCCCGGAAAAGCACTCACCCACACTCACGAACCACCTGCCGAATCCGGCCACCAGCACCGGCAAGCAGAGCCCCGACACGCAGCAACCACGGCCACCAAAACACACCAACGACAGCCCACGGCGACCAACCATAAACACCCGCCAGCCGACACAACACAACCGAACCACCACCCATAACAACCCCGTCATCAACCACAACGCAAGTCATACAAACCCCATGCACCAACAAAAGGAATCAGAACCGATTCAACACCTCCAAAATCCAATAGAAAGAAAAAAGAAAGAGAAGGGAAATTAGAGGGCGGCGGTGCTTACCGGAGGCGGCGACTCTTCCACCTCTGCAACTCACGACGTCGACGGCGAAGGTTTGAGGGACGTGCAGCGGCGGCCCAGTGTTTTTGCGTGTGCCGAGAAAGCGGAAAAGAGGAGAGGACCGGAGAAGAAGAGGAGGGTGAGGGAAAAAGAGAGAGAAAACGAGAAAGAGAAAGAAGAGAGGAAGAAGGGAGAGAGAAAACGAAGGAGGAGGAAGAGAAGGGGGAGTAGGCGGCGGCAGTTTGGAGAAGAAGAGAAAAAGAAATAAGAAAGAAAAAGAAAAGAAAAGAAAAGAAAAGAAGAGGGGAAGTGGCCGGCTAGGGTTGGCCGTTCCTAGTGGACGACATGTCGTTCCACTAGGCGCGGTCAACCCCCCTGTTCAACGCGTTTGTTTTTTTTTTTTTAAACAGTCCCAAAACGACGTAGTTTCATGGTACCCTCCGTTAATCTTCGCCTTTCACCCGGTTCTCGGATCCGTTTCCAACGGAACCCGAACCATGAATGACACCCACTTAAAATTGACATTTCCAAGGCATAGTATTTTATTTCCTCGACTAAAACTCGAAAATACCCCAAGGGTAAAATTGGAATATAAATTTCGAAAATTCCGAAAAAATCAACTTATGAAAATTCGGGGCATTACATTCTTGATCGAGCAAAACCCACTACACATTATATCATATACCCAATGATTACCCTTAAGTCCACTCAGTTACGAGTGACCAGGAATAATATCAATGTATACGACTCATATGTTGGGAACCTTGATGATCTCAGGTCTAAGGACAATACATATAAGAACCACTAATGACAATCATATAACGTTCCATGTGGAGTTCTTATGTGGGTCGGTCTAGTCCACAAGTTCTCTAACTTGTACCCGTATGTAGAATTCATATCTCATATAATTCTCAACGTACGCTAGTCTTAATTTATTATTACAACCCATCCATAATAATAATCGACTAGGGACTTTTAAGAATATATAATATTCTAAGGTTATAGATATGTGCAAGCATTTATCTCATAAACATATTTATTGGAATAACCTTAATGTATATACGTGACTACAATCATCCATTGATTGGCTTTTGGGCATATTACTAACAAAAATTCCTAACTAGCTCTCTAGATTTTTGGCAATTGTAGTTCTCTTGTAAAGAGTTTTTGACCCCTGCCTTGTGTGGATTACTTGTGGAGGTGCTACTCAAGAGAGGATCACTGTGTTTTGCGATAACCAAGTGACAAGTGATTAGAAGAGTTCTTTTGTAATTTGCTACGATCTTCAGTATTCGAGTAAGTACTGAATACCCTCTCTAATATATGTTCAATTGATGTTGTGGAATTAATCTGTATATATTTCGCTACGCAATTAGATTGTTTACTCCCTTTGATTCCATCATTATGAACAAGAGAAAATTTTGTCATTGCATACCCTCGCTGCAGTCACAACAGGTGCAATTAGACCTGGTAATTCGTGTTATCGTGTCGGGTTGAATAGGTAAACGGGTTCCGATTCTTCAACCCGACCCGACCCATTTAATAATTATGTTGTGACGTGTCCAACCCGTTTATTATCGTGTCGGGTTCGGGTTAACCCACGAGTTACCTATTAAATCTAACAATCTAACGTGACAAACAGGGAATGAATTTAAAACAACTTCAGTAAACACATGTTGGATTATTGATTGATGCTGTAAACCGTGTCCTAGATACTCTTAATGAATTGGGCAATGGTTGTTATACCTCCGCTTTCCTAAAGAAAAAATCAAACTGTAGAAGCTTCTTTTGTAGGTTCACCACACACAAAGAACACCAACATATATAGCCGGCGTCGGCTTGCAGATTTGCCTTTTCTACACGATCATAACCAACTACTTCATCTCCGTTGATTAACACAGGTTTATCAAAAAACCTAAGTTCTTCACCTTATCGCTAATGCACGGTAATCTTGAATTTTTAATAGCACGATAAGGTTATTATAAGAAATCAAGATCTAAATACTTTTTACCGACACTAGCTATCCCCCTTCGGAGATACCGGAAAAAAAAAATGGAGGTGAATGAACGTGGGAGAAATTTTCTCTATTTTCCATTCCTTCTGGATAAATAGTTTTCCTAGATAATATTAAATTAAAGTTTATCTTTCTTCTCCTTGATTACAAATATATTCTTCTTCTACCCAAACAAACAGCAAGAATTTTTGTGTATCTTAATTCTAATTAAAGGTGGAAAATTGTTTTTTTTCCAAAAGTAGTGGACATTTATTTTTTTCCAAAGAATTCCACAATGATAATGCTCACTCCTTTTTACTTATTTTGTGGCGTTTCGTGAATTCTACAATGACTACTCTTTCAATATTTGTGGCTTTCACGGTTGAACATCTTGAGGTTTTTGCTTCTTTTCGGTCCCCAGCTCCTCCAATGCATTGAATGTGCATCATCAGGTGACGGCTATAAAATTAAGTCTCATCAACATCATACATGCTCATTGCTGGGTACGCACATGTCTTGCTAGACAAACCTAATTCCATTGCATGCCAATGGCTTCAGTATTGGGCAATTTGGAGAACATGGTAGTACTGGGAGTAGTCATCGGGTTATTCGTCTTCCTGCGTGGCTTGATCAGAAACTACGATGGAAGCAGCCTCCGAAAGAGCTGGCCACTCGTCGGAATGATGCTGCCACTCCTCTTTCAGCTCCACCGCTTTCACGAATGGTGCACAGAAATGTTAGAGGCCAACAACCGTAATGTCCTGTTCAGAGGTCCCTGGTCTAGCAACATGAACGGGTTGCTGACCGGGGATCCCTCCAACATCCATTACATAATGACCTCAAATTTCTCCAACTTCCCACAGGGCCGCGACTTCAAAGAATTCTTCGACGTTTTGGGGGATGGGATTTTCAATTCCGACTCGGATATGTGGAAGACCCAGCGGAAACTTGCTCACCAGTTGATGAGCCATCCTCTGTTCCACAAATTGGTGGTCAAGTCCACCCATGAGAAGGTGGAGAAAGGGCTTATTCCGGTCCTGGAGCATGTGTGGGAGCAAGGGTTGGTGGTGGATTTGCAGGATTTATTCCAGAGATTCACTTTTGACGCAACTTGCTTGACTGTTATCGGGCACGACCCAGGATGCCTATCCATAAGTTTCCCCGAGGTTGTCTTTTGCAGGGCCGTAGACGACGCACAGAAGGCAATCTTTTATCGACATGTTCTGCCACAAGCCATCTGGAAGCTGCAAAAGTGGCTTAATGTTGGGCAGGAGAAGATACTCAAAAGATCAACGGAAACAAGTGATAGGATCATAAGTGAAATTATCTCTGCCAAGAAGGAGAAAGTGTGCAAAACAATGGGAAACAATACTGGACTAGAAGATGATAATGGACAGGGCATTGACCTCATAGCATCCTATATTATGGAAGACGCCATTGTAATGGGATGCAAATCATCAGACGACAAGTTTCTTCGGGACACTGTATTATCCTTATTGGTTGCCGGCCGAGAAACCACGAGTTCGGCTCTCTCTTGGTTCTTCTGGCTTGTTTCTAGGAACCCCCATGTGGAGAAAAAGATCATAGACGAGCTAAGAGCAACCCTACAACATGACCCTGATCAAGCCGACCACACTGGAAAATGTAGGTTGTTAAATGTGGAAGTGCTCAAAAGGCTGCCATATCTTCACGGTGCAATCTGCGAATCATTAAGGCTGTATCCGCCACTTCCCTTCAATCACAAGTCTCCTTTGAAAACCGACAGGCTCCCTAGCGGTCACCATGTCATTCCTAAGATGAAGATCTATATCTCTGTGTATTCAATAGGAAGGATGAGTTCCATATGGGGGAGTGATTGCTTGGAATTCAAACCTGAAAGATGGATTACAGTGGGTGGAGGGATCAAACACCAGCCCTCCCACAAGTTCTTTGCATTCGGCGCAGGACCCAGGAGTTGTCTCGGCAAGAATATAGCATTCCTGCAAGTGAAGGCAGTCGCTGCTGCCATCATCTACAACTACAAGGTTCAACTTGTGGCTGGACAGACTATCACACCTAGTATTTCCATTAACCTTCACATGAAGCATGGCATGAAGGTTAAGCTTTTCAAGAGATCAGCTTCTTAATCATATTATATGTATCCCCGATATATATGTATAATACTAGCCGAGGAAAATGAGACTCGAACCCGAGACCTCACCCCTCTTGTGTTTTTGACATAAGAGTGCCCCGATATATATATAAAAAATGCTATACTATAGGTATAGGACGGTGCTGCCCCAATAAGAAGTTCGTAAGGTACCGTTGCAGCTATATATATAATTTTTACAGATTACATATAATTTGAAAATCAATATTGTATAAATAATAATTATATAAGAATTAAATTGAAAATAATTCAAAATATATGGATTATATTGCATACTTATAAAGGATTTCTATGGTTAATTAAAAACATACGTAAAGATTTTTCTTTTCTCTCCCTTTTTCTCACAGAAAAATCCTAGATCTACATATTGGAGCTGCCGCCGCCGATTCTTTTTCCGGCGGTAACCCCCCACCAATTAGCTTTTCTCTTTTGTTTTTCAGTTTTGTTGTTTTAGTCTCACTTTTTGTGAGTTTAGTCTCACTTTTTGTGAGTTTTGTCTCACTTTTTGTGGGTGTGTTTTCTCCGTCAGGAGGTTTTTCACCATTCTTGGTGATTCAAATAGAACTATGGGAGTCAAAAGCCGTGGAGTAAGATTCGACGTCAAGAACAATTCTTTGCCTACTACAGAAATTCGCTAACAAAGAGATATTTCACCCCACAGGTATGCATCGCCTTCACCTGTTGGCTTGGTGATTGTTGCATGAACAATACAGGATATAACGTCCGCGAGGGTAGAGTGTTGTTGTAAATCTTCTTTTGAAGGAAATAGATCTGGTTGTGTGTTTCATTGTAGTAGGTTGGGAAGAATTCATATATTAAATTTTTCTCATGATTTTATTATATTAGATCTTCAATTATGTATCATCAGATTTTTTGATATGTTTATATGAATGAAGAATGCTCCTTTATAAAAACAAAAAAAAATTCGGAGAAAATTGGCAACACCATTGATGGACTGTATGCCACATCATCATAGTGCTACCACGTATACAATTGACACAAATTCACAGAGTGCAAACGTCATCATAGTGCTGCCACATATACAATTGACACAAATTCCCAGCGTGCAAGTATATAATTGACGAAAAAAACAATAGGGATATACAATTGACAAATTAAAATATTATGGGTACTAAATGTAGAATTATTCATAGGTAAGAATGTGAATTCAGGGATGGAAGAAATGTGTAGTGGATGTGGTTGCATGTCAATTCCAATAGATTAAATGTCCTTATAAGTCTTGGTCGATGTGCAATGTCTATTCCACTGACACTAAGATCTCTAAAAAAACAAAAAAAACTTAATTGTGAACACTCAAATATAGCTATTCATTTGCTTCATTGGTTTATTATTGTATTTCAGAGCCCAAGGTTAATTATATTAATTTTTGGACTTTAATTTTGACGAACTATCCCTACATTTAGGCCCAGGCTTAGCATGAATTTTCTGACTTATTTACCTCTGATTTTCTTTAGATTGGAGGCCCAATTTAGGTTGGACTATTATTTTACCTATTTTATGGAAAAAAAGGAGTAATCCTGATCCTTGGAGTGCAGGTTAAGTAATTGTGTTTACATGGAAAGAATTTGGAGTTTTCCTCAAGAAAAGGGAGTTTTTCTGGTTTAGGAACACTTACTTTCTGTGCAAGAATCGAATTGGAGACAAAATAGGAAAAACCCGGTCAAAATAGGAAGAACCGTGAACAGTCACCCGCGAGCCGGCGGACACCGCAAGATGTCCGCCAGCCCCGACGGTCAAGGAGAAAAGACTGCCCCCCTATTAGATAGGAGAGGCTAAGCTAGAGGGGGGGTGAATAGCTTATGACCAAAAATTAAAAACTTTGCAGGAAATGAAATGCGGAATTGAAAAATAGAAGGACACAACCAATTTATCCTGGTTCACACACACTCTACTAGTGTGGCTAATCCAGCCCTTCAAGTCTCACTTGAAGATTTCACTATCTAGTGTTAAACTTACGGGTGCTTAACAAACCGTTACAACCTAGGAATTCTAGTCACAAGAATCCTAAACCTGAGAGTTCAAGTCACATGAACCTCAACACTCTTGCTTAAAGATACCTCACTTCAAGACTTCTCACACAGGAAGATATACCCTCCCTTAAGGTGTATGAATATACAATTCGATCACTCAAACAAGGAACTCTCTCAAAGAGCAGATATGAGTATACAAGATTAAGCTCTAAAAGGCAACTCTCAAATCCTCAATAGGATATTGGCTCAATAGAAATTGATTTGAATGTATGAGATGAATGCTTGAATGTTGAGAGTTGATTCCTCCTGAAACAGAGCTAAAAATGCTCAATTTATAGCTCTGAAAAGTTATAGAGCCGTTTTAAATCCACCCAAAAACAATCTTAAACAAAACATAGTGGGTGCTGAAAAGTTGTCTGCTCAACGGCTAAAACATCGATGTTTAAAAGTAGAACATCGATGTTTTTCCCCATTAAATTTGAATTTTGGGCTAACGGTAACTAAAACATCGATGTTCTCCATCCCAACATCGATGTTATTTTGATTCTGTGAAAATGAGATGAAATCTGATCTATGAAGAACATCGATGTTTTTATTCCAACATCGATGTTATTTTGCTTCTGTGAAAAATGATTGAAGCTGTGCATTTGAAGAACATCGATGTTATGGAATAGAACATCGATGTTTTTCTTATGCAAAAGTGTTTTCAAATGTAACGGTCATGAGAACATCGATGTTTGGGAAACCAACATCGATGTTATTTGCCTACTGCCAATTTTTGGAAAATTCTTTGAAGGCAGGAACATCGATGTTTAGAAGGAAACATCGATGTTATTTTGGTTCGACAAAATCAAATTGAAACTGACCATTATGGAACATCGATGTTTCAAATGAGAACATCGATGTTGTGACTAGTTTTAAAAGCAACGGTCACTAGAACATCGATGTTTAGGAAGCCAACATCGATGTTATTTGTCTACTGCCAAATTTTGGAAATTGTTGAAGAAATCACAACATCGATGTTTAGGAAGCCAACATCGATGTTTTGGCACTTCTGCCTCATTTTGCAAAAAACTTGAAAACACAGAACATCGATGTTTTTGGGCACAACATCGATGTTATTGACTCAAAATACAATTTTATGACTGAAAGCATGCTATGAAATGTATGAGTGAAATTTGTTTTGTTTGAGCCAATGCCTAAGAGAAGTTGAGTGATTACCTTGTACAAAAGGGTCCTAACTTCTCTTGCTCTCATTGCACTTCAACTCTTTGATCAACTTCACTTGAATTCATGATCACTTGGGTTGAGTACTTTGATCTTTTCTTGATTTCTTTTTGCTTCAAGGTTGTCATCAATTGAGCCAAGGTTTGTCATTATCAAAACCCTTATACAAAAGGGTCCTAACTTCTCTTGCTCTCATTGCACTTCAACTCTTTGATCAACTTCACTTGAATTCTTGATCACTTGGGTTGAGTACTTTGATCTTTGCTTGATTTCTTTTTGCTTCAAGGTTGTCATCAATTGAGCCAAGGTTTGTCATTATCAAAACCCTGAAATGAAAGCATGGAGGCATTAGTTCTAACACCCCCTGGCGGCGGTCATCCCGACTAGACCGCCGCCTGACGGTGGTCATATCTCCCAGAGGCAGCCACTTTTTCTATTTTCCCTCTTTTTCAATCCTTGCTCTCAACCATCCGATTTAGGGTTTTAATCTCGACCCTAGGATCAAAATCACGACCCTTGAGGCCCTGAACACTATAAGTAGAACCGTCTAAACACGCTTTCGGGGTTGGCGATTCTCTTTATAAAGCGCCTTAGCTCGGGAAAACTCTTTCAATTATATTCTTCAATTCTTATTGCTTTTCTCACTCAGATCTCATGTGGTACTGCTCTAGTTGTGTTCTGTTGTTAGCCTTTGCAGAGAACATGTCAATTTCATGGGCTCAGGAGCAATCAATCGCAATCCCGGAGTCAAGAAAGCAAAGAACTCGAATATAAGCTCCTGCAGCGTGCAGTCTCAGTAATTAAATCATGTCTCGAGATCTAGACCTCGGATTGCTGTGATCTTAGACTCTCTGGAAAGGTAAGAGGAAAGTCTACAACCTTTCTGTTGAGCATAGAGGCTGAATCGATCGTTTGGTTCACCTAGCATCTACTTCTAGTTGACTCAAGTTTCTATCCAGAAACTCAAGGTAAGTGTTCTAAACTATTTTCGATTTTAAATCGATTTGCTCGCTGTTGATTTCATTCCATGATGATAATGACATGTTCTCTTAAGTTTTTGATTTGAAATCAAGAACTACGTGGGCTTTGAACCCGACCGGGGTACGTAGGATTTCTCTAGTGGTGGAGACGCAAGCCAAATTATGTTTTAACTCTTTATTTTATCTTTTGTTCTTTTAATTTTCTATTTATGTTGATTTTAATGATTGTTGCTTGCTGGAAATCTGGTTTACACACATGCACAAGACAGAATTATCGCTTAAATTGAATACTATTTCGCCCAAAAATGGATGGGGTGCCTCAAACCTTCCCATCCCTGACGAACCCCCGAGTCCGGCGTCTTTGGTTAGAAAATGTGGTTGCTTTGTGGGCATAAGGAGTTATCTCTTGCTTTTCCTGAGTTTTTTCATGCTAATAAAACACGGGTGGCGACTCCATCGATCCATAGGTGAGGAGGCCGAAGGGACATTCGGTCCGGGTTCTCACAGCTGGCAACTCGACTGGGGATCTAGTCGGTTTAAGAAATAGTGTTCAATTGTCGCTTGAGTTTTGTATCTCTTTTCTTGTCATATGCATGTTTGCATTCATTTTTTTGTGTATTTAAACCTTTACCTTAAGGGAATGAGTCAATTCCTTGCCCATTCATACCGTCTTTCGTGGGGGTATGCCATGAGATTTGTCAGTTGCCCGCCGCGAGCAATGATTGGGATTAATAGGCCCGGAACCCCACTCGACTTCTTTGTGTAACATGTGGGATAGGCCAAACTATTCCATAGCCGCGGTTTCTTAGCCCCCAACCAACCTGCATACCCTAGCATACCATGCATACGAACTATGTTGTGCCGTAATTTTGATGATGGATTGTGGATGTTTTGCTCTTTGCTTGTGTATGTTTTCATTGCTTTGGAAATCCATGTTTGAATGCATTAAACATTACACTACATCACATGTTTTCAAAGACAATTTTTTTAGCCAAAGTAGTTTTTTTTTAAAAAAAAATTTCTCCTATTTTAAAAAAAAAAATTAAAAAAATAAAACTAAAAATTCAAAACTAAAAAAAAAATTCTTTTCATGAGGCTACTCCATCATATAATTTTTGTCTCATTTTCTCAATATGTTTTCATAAAAACAAAACTAAAGCTCGCGCTTAGGACTCTTGTTGGCCATAAACCGAATTGATTGAAGATCCTACTTTAGGACACCATGACTGAAAACGATTCTCCTTCCAAAATTTTTCAAACCAACCAATCGCTATGATCTAGGAGAATTTTGTTGATTGATGACCAATGATGGTTCTTAGAGTTTCAAAACCTTTTTGATGTTGCTTAACCCGACATTTGCTTTTGCACGCCCTATGCATGTTTTTAAAATTCTTGATGTCATCATCTATGTCCTAGAACAAATCATCAGGCCTTTTCAAAGTGATTTTTTCTCAGATAGTTGCTCAATGAAGGATATGATTTAGGCCCTCTTTGCTCAAGCCCACAAAGTCAACAAAAACCTACCCGGTAATATTATCCCTTGGTTAACCATTTTTGAGCCAATCTCATGATAGGCGACTTTTCTTTGCTTACCCACATCAATCCACCTTTAATCCTTTGAGGCCTTTCTACGGATATCAACTATGTTGCTTTCATAAACCATACTTTTTTCAAAATCCGTTGGGAAGATAGGTGCACATGTACCTCGATTTCTACACATCCAAGATGATGTATGCAATGAATCGCTTCAAGTATGGTATCAAATGTCAAAGTGCTCGTCAAATTTGATCACTGAAAGTCCCCAAAGTCGATTACAAGAAACCCAACCAAGGAAGAAAGAAACGAATGTGTGAACAAGCAATTACTTCGAAGCAACGAGAACTTCCTTTAGAAGATCAACTCAAGCTGGATGTTATCTCAAGAATTGCACTTTGAGAATACTCTTGTTTTCTTGGTGGAGCTCATGCACAATCGTTATTTTTGAATTTTGAATCCCTTACTATCCATCTCTTTGATAAACCTCTACACATGACCCCATTACAACCTTTGATAAAAGACCTATTGATCTTTTTGAGAGTTTCTATACTCAATAGTGGAGTTTAGGCCTGGGATTTTCTTATGGGATTTCTTTTTCAAAAATTTTCATGACGTCAATTCATACTTGCATATGGGATCTTCCTCTTCTCTGGTTTTATTCCAGAACATTTTTTTTGTAAATTCTAAGGGTCCTCATTGGGTGTTTTGATCTAAGTTTTCTCTAGCCGACAATTTGGTGGAGATTTTTTCAAAAACATTAATTTGAAGTATCTTTTTACTTCTACTTTCAACCACTCGTGGGGTCCTTATTGCATAAGAATTGTTTAGAGCCATTGAGAATCCTTCACGTGAAGCTTTTGTATTTTTTATGGAGTAGCTTGCCATTTTTTCTTAAACTCCTTTGGCTCATTTGTTTTCAAATTATCATGACACTCACACATCATGCTAGGGGTATTCTCATGCATTTTGTAAATCAAGAACATCAAGACATTCTCATGCATCATAAACACTAGGGGCATCCCTTTGCATTTTCATGCATCATCAAAAATTAAAATAGGAGCATTTCCTTTTGCATTCTCATGCCTCAATAGGAGCATCCTCATGCATCGTGTTGAAACTAGGGGCATCCCAATGCATTGGAATAATTCATACATCATTGTAGAGACATGCTCATGCATCCACTTAGGCTTAGAACATGGATTTCCTTCGCAAGATAAACTTGATTGATAGAAACAATGGCCTCTAGGGCTCATCATCTCTAAAAATTAAATTCAACTTTGAATGCTTGTATAATAGACTAGGGGCATTCTCCCACGAGTTTTATCGTTTAGTTCTTTAGCTCTAGAATTCTTATCCGTCACCCAATCACTAGGTTATATCCTCTAGGTCATTCCTTCCAAATCCAAGTATCGTATATGAACACCCATTATAACGATTCTGGTTCTTAACCCTCTAGGTCCTCCCTTTTTAGTCTCTTAGACCATGTCCTCTTAGGATAGACTCTCTTGATCCCTCCTTTAGGTTGCTTAGACCATGTCCTCTTAGGATAGGCTCTTCTGGTCCTCTCTTATTAGTCTCTTAGACCATGTCCTCTTAGGATAGACTCTCTTGATCCCTCCTTTAGGTCCCTTAGACTATGTCCACTTAGAATTGGCTCTCTCGGTCCATCCTTTTGATTGCTTAGGCTATATCCTCTTAGGATAGATTGGTTTGATTTTCCCCTTTAGTCCCTTAGGCTACACACCCCTCTTGAAGTCGCTTAGGCTAGACACATTCCTTTTGGTCTCTAAGACAATGCCCTCTAGGTTACATCTTTACGTTCTTTCCAACCATTAGGATCTTTCCTCTAGACAATACCCTTTAGGTTACAACTCATCCATAACCATCATCCATCCCTTGTGGAAGAAACCTCAAGCAAGCATGACAAGCATCATGGTATCGGATTAAAAGCTCACCCACGATTATTCTTCTTTCAATTTGAGTGTTCTTTTCGCGTTGTTTCGTGCCTAAATTTTTAGACCCTCACCAACGAGGAGCATCTGCGAACACTCAAATTTAGCCATTCATTTATTTCATTGGTTTATTATTGTATTTTAGAGCCCAAGGTTAATTATATTAATTTTTGGTCTTTAATTTTGCTTTAGTAACCCAAGAAATAAGTTCATGAACTATCGCTACATTTAGGCCCAGTCTTAGCACAAATTTTCTAATTCATTTACCTCTGATTTTCATTAGATTGGAGGCCCAATTTAGGTTGGACTCTTATTTTGCCTATTTTGTGAAGAAAAGAGGAATAATCTTGATCCTTGGAGTGCAGGTTAAGTAATTGTGTTTACATGGAAAGAATTTGGAGTTTTACTCAAGAAAAGGGAGTTTTTCTGGTTTAGGAACACTTACTTTCCGTGCAAGAATCGAATTGGAGCAAAAATAGGAAAAATCCGGTCAAAATAGAAAGAACCGTGAACACTCAGCCGCGAGACGGCAGACACCGCAAGATGTCCGCCAGCCCCGACGGTCAAGGAGAGAAGACAGTCCCTTGGCGGCGGTCATCCCGACAAGACCGTCACCTGACGGCTGTCATGTCTCCCAGAGGCGGCCACTTTTTCTATTTTCCCTCTTTTTCAATCCTTGCTCTCAACCATCAGATTTAGGGTTTTAATCCCGACCCTCGGATCAAAATCACGACCCTTGAGGCCCTGAACACTATAAGTAGAACCCTCTAAACACACTTTCGGGGTTGGCAATTCTCTCTATAAAGTGCCTTAGCTTGGGAAAACTCTTTTAATTATATTCTTCAATTCTTATTGCTTTTCTCACTCAGATCTCACGTGGTACTGCTCTAGTTGTGATTTTTTGTTAGCCTTTGCAGAGAACAGGTCAATTTCATGGGCTTAGGAGCAATCAATCACAATCCCGGAGTCAAGAATGCAGAGAACTCGCATATAAGCTCCTACAGCGTGCAGTCTCAGTAATTAAATCATATCTCGAGATCTAGACCTTAGATTACTGTGATCTTGGACTTTGTGGAAAGGTAAGAGGAAGATCTACAACCTTTCTGTTGAGCATAGAGCCTGAATCAATCGTTTGGTTCACCTAGGATCTGCTCCTATTTGACTCAAGTTTATGTCCAGAAACTCAAGGTAGGTGTTCTAAACTATTTTTGATTCTAAATCGATTTGCTTGGTGCTGATTGGATGCCACAATGATACTGACATGTTCTCTTGAGTGTTTGCTTTGAAATCAAGAACTACCCGTGCTTTGAACCTGACCGGGGTACGTAGGATGTCTTTAGTGGTGGAGACGCAAGCCAAATTGTGTTTCAACTCTTTCTTTCACTTTTGTTCTTTTAATTTTCTATTTTTGCATGTTGATTTTGATGATTTTTGCTTGCTGGAAATCTGGTTTACACACATGCACACATGCATGAGACACAATTATCGCTTAAATTGAATACTATTTTGCACAAACATTGATGGGGTGCCTCATAACTTCCCATCCATGACGAACCCCCGAGTCCGGCGTCTTTGGTTAGCAAATCTTGTTGCTTTGTGGGCATAAGGAGTTATCTTTGGTTTTTTCTGAGTTTTTCCATAGGGTTGATTACATGGTAGGATCAAATCAAAGCTGAATTAGGGGGATTGGGGTTCGAAAAAGGAAAGAATGGGGGGACACGCCAGGTGCAGGTGGACATCCACACATGACCGCCGGCCCTGGCGGTCACCAGGGCCCAGAATCTCCTATTTTTTCGATTTTTGTTTCTAATTCGATTCTACGCGGTTTTGGATCAGATTTTTGGGCATAATCCTCACCATTAAGCAGGTCCACGCCCTTAGGCTTCCCAGAACACTATAAATAGGACCCCTCACACACATTTCAAGGGACACACATTATTTTTCACATACACACTCATAAGCTATATTGCTTGGAGAAACTCAGCCTCTCCAAGTTTAGGAATATATTCTTAGGCTGAAACTCTGGAGAATTTTCGTGGGGAGCATTAGCAATAGTCCCAGCAAGGAGGAATGAAGAACGGCATCAACCATTGAGCTAAGAAGGAGCAAGAAGGTGGGTGAAGAACACAACCCAACGCAAGGAGTTAGAGGAGGGCTACAGGAGGTGACACCAAACCCTTTTTGAATAATTTTTGCTGACTACATGAGGATCCTTTTGATGATGTAAGTGGCGACTTAATGCCATGATTAGAACTACGTGGCTTTGACCCCGATCACTTGGGTATGTAGGTAGTCTCGATTTTATAACGGGATGCAAGCCAAATCTTCTCCTCCTCCCCCTTTCTTTTATTTTCCACATTTGCACACCTGCAGAAGGCACACCTGTACTCTTCAATTGCACAAGGTCTCGACCCAACATGGGTGGGTGCCTAACACTTTCCCATCCATGACAAACCCCCGATCCCATGTCATTGGTTTGCTATGATCATGTTGCCTAAATGAGTCATATAATGGTTTTTCCCAAATTTTTTCCTTAATAAAATTTGGGTGGCGACTCCGTTGACACGGGATTGACCCGAGGAAGAAGGTGAAAAGAAATAGGTGAGAGGACCCAAGTGGTTTTGGGTCGGGTTCTCACAGTTGGCGACTCTACTGGGGAAGTGGTGGGTTTAAGAAACTTTGTGCAATCATCGAGTCTTGTGTGCCTTTTTATGTGTCATCGTAAGTGCCTTGCATTCATGATGATTGATGTGAAGCCTCTACCGTAAGAGGGCGAGGGAATCCGAGTCCGCTACATGCTTTCCTCAAGCGATAGTGGCTTGAGTGAACCCATTTCTCGATGCTTAGTAATGATGGGGATTAATGGGCCTTGGACCTCACGCGATATCCATTATCACATGTCAGTAGGTCAACCTATTCCCTAGCGGCAATCTCTAGCCCCCAACCAGCTGCATACCATAAGCATCTCATGCATATTGAATCAGTAAGTGGTATGTGCATTTTTGTGTGGTTACTATTGTGGATTCGTGTATGTATAAATAGAGTGTTGTTACTTCGATAAACCAGAAAAATCAACAAAAAATATATAGGGAAGAGTATAGGGTGCTATATTGCTTAGTGTGGATTGATGAGTCCGGTAAACAAGCCCTAGAGATGTAAGTACACATGTCTAAGCCGATGATAATTTTTTTGGTGTTGCTTCCCAGTTGACATACATGTCTAGTCGGTCTACATTGTTTTAGGGAATCCCCATTTGCATATATTGAACATTGCATCACATGTGTTTCAAATCAAACAAATCGAGCCAAGGTGTAATGTCTTTGTTGAAACTTGAGCTTTCTTGAAAAAAAAGAGATTGTTTTCAAAGAAAAGGAACACGTTTTGCGAGTATGTTCCATCCTGTTTTCCACCAATTGTTTTGGACAAAGCCTAAGTCTAAGACTCTTGACAGTCATGAACTGAATTGATCAAAAATCACACCTGTAGGACACCATGAGTGAAAAACTAATTTTTCAAATCCACCAATTGCCGTGATTAAGGGGAATTTTATTGATGGATAACCAATGATTGATTCTTGGAGTTTTGGACTTTTTAACCCGGTGTCTTTTGAAAAATCTTGACGTCAACATCTACATCCTAGAGCAAATCTCCAGGCCTTTTCAAAGCGAATTTCTCATATGGATGCTCAATAAAGGATACGATTTAGGCCTTCTTTGCTCAAACCCGCAGGCCAACAAAAGCCTACCTGTGAACACCCAAAATTTGACCCATGAAAATTATATTGAGATTAGACTCCAGACATATTTGAATCATAAGAATGATGAGTTAGTCTTGGGTTGAAGCATGGATGGGGTTTAATTTTAGTAGAATTTATACGTTATAGTAATTAAGACTTTTATATGCCAGGATAAGTGCGACGATTTAATCATACGACATGTTAAGGACTAAATTGCTAAAATATATTTTATTTCATTAAATTTGGGCTTGTTTATTTATTAAACCCAATTATATATATTCTTGGGTTGAAGATAAATGTAAGGGTCCAATTTAATAAGGTGTGGACTTTTCTTCAGAGTTGCACAGCCCATCAATACCTTGCTTGCAGACAAATTTAGCTCTGATTTTCGTGGAAAATCATAGTTAAATCATTCCCTAATAGCAGGAATGTTTTTGGTATGTTTTTTGCTTAAAGTGAGGAATCAATGTGTAATTAGTCAATTAGGAGATGATTGAGAGGAGTAGTAATCAAGAAAGCAAAGGATTCTGGGCAGTCTAGGGGTTAATTACGCGGTAGGATCAATCGGGGAGGAATTAGGGGAGAATCAGGACCGAAAAAGGAAAGAACAGGTGAGACGCGTAGGTGCGGGCGGTTTCTCGGAATGACCGCCGGGCCTGGGAGGTCTTCCACCCATGACCGCCCGGCCTGGCTGTCATGCACACCGAGAAACGCGTTTTCTCCTCGATTTTCGCCCGTAATCTAGTTCTACTTAGTTTTGGCCCAGATTTTTGGCCATTACCTTGATCATTAAGTTGGTCCACGTCCCTAGGCTACCCAGAACACTATAAATAAGACCCTCCTCCCACATTTCAAGGGACACACATTCTATTACACAAACACTCTCCATAAAGCTTTGAAGCTTGGAGAAACTCTATCTCTCCAAGCTTAAGAAGTAGTTCCATAGGCAAAACTCTGGCAAAATTTCGTGGATAGCATCATCTATTGAAGGCAGCAAAAGGGGAAAATTAAGAAGAACTCCAAGATTGAGTTGAGGTGTGGGAGGAAATTGTGTGGGAGGCACAACCCAAACCAAGGAGCTAGAGGAGGGTTACAAGAGGTAATCCTAATCCCTTTTTGTCTGACCAATTATTTTCGAGATGTTGATGATGATGTGATTGTTGTGATGCCATGTCAAGAACTACGTGGGCTTTGAACCCTATCGCCGGGGTATGTAGGTGGTTTCTACTGGTGGAAACTCAAGCCCAATCCTCTTCTTCTCCCCTTTCTTTTTAATATTCAGTTGTTATGTGTTTTGGTGCTCACACTTGCACACTTGCACAAGGCACACAAAATCCTCTAATTGCACAAAGTTTCGCCCCAACATGGATGGGTGCCTAACAACTTCCCATCCGTCGTGAATCCCCAGGTTCAGCATCTTTGGATCGTTATCCAGTTGCCTAGATGGAGTCACATGATGGGTTTTTTCCCAAGTTTTTGTCCCTTAATAAAATTTGGATGGCGACTCCAAAGATGTTGGATGATGGTTATGAAGAAGGTGTAAAGGAAAGGTGCATAAGGCCAAGTGATATTGGGTCGGGTATTCACACTACCCAGTAGCATTATCCATCGATAAACCCTCTTTGAACATATAACTTGGTAGACGACTTTTCTTTGATTACCTGCATTAACTCACCATTAACCCTTTGAATCCTCTCTACTGCTATCGTATATTTTTATTTCATGAATCATACCCTTTTCAAAACCCATTGGCAAGATCTCACTCCAAGTTCTTATCAAAAAAATTTGATGACAAGTGCACATGAACCTCAACTTCTACACAACCGCTTCAAGAATAGTATAAAAAGCCGAAGTGCACACATGGGGAATAGCCGAAGCCAACCACTGAAAGTCGCTGAAGTCAATCGAAGAAAAAAAAAAATCATCAAAGTCTGCCAGAATCGATTTCGGGAAATCCAAACAAGAAAGAAGCAAATGTGTGCAAAAGCAATTATTTTGAAGCAAGAAAAATTTTCATAAGGTCAAACCAAGTCGGATTTTGTCTCAAGAATTGCGCTTTAAGAATACATGTGTTTCTTGATGGGAGCTCACTCAAAATCTTCCCTAAAGCGTGGTTTTGAGCATTGAATCCCTCATCACCCTATTCTTTGATAAACCTTTACACATGATCCCATTACAACCTCTGATGAAAGACCTATTGATCTTTTTGAGAGTATCTATACATAATAGTGGAGTTAAGACCTGAAATTTGCCTATGGGATTTCTTTATTAAAAACTTTCATGACGTCAATTTGTACTTGCATGTGAGATTTCTCCCTTCTTGGGTTTTCTTCTAAAATTTTTTTTATGAACTCTAAAGAGTCCTCATCGGGTGTCTGGATCTAAGTTCTCTTTAGTCGGCAATTTGGTGGAGATTTTCAAAACCTCTGATTTGAAGTATCTTTTTACTACTCATGGGCTCCTTATTGAAGAAGAAACATATTCATGGTCATTAGGAGTCTTAACGTGAAGCTTTTGCATTTTAATGGGATAACTCACATTTTGAAATTGCTTAACTTTCACCTTGGCTCGAATGATTTTCAATGCTCATGCATCATAGTTGGGGTATTCATATCCAAACACACCATGTAAAAATAGAGGGCACTTACATTCAAGAGGTGAAAACAAACATGTAGAAGCCATGAGCACCCTCACACATTGTAAAGACAAACACATTGTAGACATGCTCATGTATCACATAGATGTAGAATAGGGATTCCTTCATATGGTGGGCTTGACTGAGGGTAAATGATCAACGGAAGTGACAACATCATACGTTCGTCATTTGATGTAGAATTACATTTCCTGGGGTTAATGACTGGAGGGGCATGGCATGCCCGAATCTTTTGATAACTTTGTCTGTAGAATAACAGGCATGCCATGCCCACACTCGAAAAGTAGACATTACTATCACCTGTGTGTTGGCCCATAAAAAGCTAAGAAGGGGTGTTGAATTAGATTTTTCCTCTTTTTCAGATTTTCTGTGATTTGGCTCGACACAGAAGCCAAATGTGAAACTTGAATGAAATGCGCAAATGAATGCAGGAAACCAATGAACGCAAGCAATTTATAGTGGTTCCCCACTCAGGAGTACATCCACTAAATAAAGGTCCCCCCTTTAGGATTTCTAAACTATCCACTAATTTGGCGTTTATAGGCCAACCAAATAACTTATGGTACACAAGTTTTTACGGGCTGAACTTGCTAAACCTAACCCAAAACTGAACCTAGCTTTGTCTACCCAACAAGATTATTCCCTAATCCTACTGATTACAACCTTTCTCAAGGCAAAGCTTCAAGAGTGACTCACTCAAGAAGTTACACAAATTAAGCACAAAGAATATCTCCCAAGGTAAGCTCTTTTATCAACTTAGAATCTCTTGAATGGCTAGGTTAAATTGTTGTGAGGCTTCAATCCTTTATTTATAGATTCTAAGGATGGGAGATGTGCTTCTCAATGGCTAAAAATCATCCAGGTGGCAGCCGAGTTGACTTCTAGCTTCATTAAATAAAATTGTCCAGTAGATGGACCAAATCTGGATATTTCATGGGTAGAAATCTTCTCTATTCAAAAAGTTTTTATAAATGGAAAGTGAGGACCACTAATTCTTCTAGAGGTGAGAGAGGATGTGATGACCACTTCTCTAATCTTTTGCTGACCCTTCGAGAGCAAGCATAACGGTTAGTGCAGTTGGTTTAACGTCAACCACTTTCTTGGACCACTTGCTGCAGCTTTTGGGACCACAGCTCCAACTGCCCGGAAAACGACCTTTTGGTAGATGCGGTGAAGCGAAATGTTCCTGGATTTGGTTTATACGAGAAACCAAATTTTTCTTCCAATACTAAAAACACACAAGGCTTACCAAAATGTTTGTTAATCATCAAAATAATATAATAAGCATTGAATAATCATCATAAATATACTAAACAAGATTTGGTCAGAGCCGTGAGCTTCTTTTTGGCTGGAGTTGGAGTAATTTCCTCCTCCTTCTCAGATTCCTCTTCACTCTCTGGCTCTTTCTCATTTTCCTCCTCTTTGTCTTCCTCTTCATCATCATTATCATTTCCCTTATCAGACTCATCGTCTGATCCTTTCTTGTCTGAGCCGCTTTCATTCTCTTGCTCCTCCTCAGACTTTTGTTCCTTGTCGCTTTCATTTAGTTCCTTATCACTGTTATTTGGCTTATCATCAGCCAAATCATCATCTGAATTCTCTTTGTCTTCATCACTCCTCTGTCTCTTTCTGGAGCTCTTGTCATCATCCGCAACAGGTGAATTTTCACTATTATCATCATCAGAATCGACTTCAACAATTTTGTCACCAAGCTTCTTTCCTCCTCTTCCAAATACAGTTTGTGCAAGTGTGCTTGGCCTGACAAGTCGAGCTCTTGATGTTTGAGTGGTTGGAGTCTAAGATAAGTGCTTTTGCAGCTTTGGTCTTAGTGCATCTGATTTGGTTTTTGAGCTCTCGGCTTCTTTCTCGGCATCAATTTCTGGAACAGCTTTCTCAGCATCAGATTTGGTCTCTGGTTGGGCCAAATCTCCTTCTGGCAACACATTCTCATCTTTCTCTTCAGGAAGCAAGCTTTGATTTTCAACAATCACCTCTTCTATGTCGTCAGCCACTTCTTTTCCAATCTCTACAGTATGAACTAAATCCTTTTTGGCTTCAACATCAACTGGAATTGGAATCCCGAGAGGGATTCATCAGCTTTCTCTGTGCTCTTCTCAATAGCTTCTCCATTCTTTGGATCTTCAGATCTTGTTTCATCATCAGCCAAACTCCTTTTCATAGGGCTTGTAGATTTGGCTCGTGTAGCAGCCAAATTTCCTCTGTTCGTAACAACAGAGTCTTCCTTTAGATTATCTAAAACTCCCCCTAGTTGCTTCATCTTCTCAATATAGAAATCCTCAGCATCTATTCCCGGAGGTGGCACCAATGATCTCACAAATTCAGAAAGCGCATCATTCTTGGTTTTTGAAGAACCAGAATCTTCACTAACAGATCTAGGTTTTGCCAAAGACTTAATCTTTGCACCAGATTCAGCCCCTTTCTCAAGACTTATAACAATACTATCAACAACAGTATTTCCAGCATCCGATTTTGTTTCTAGGGTCCTAACATAGTTTTCTCTGCAACATACACCTCCCCAGAACTTGAAACACGAACACTAAAAGGAGCAGATGTCATAACCCCAGTTTCAAGAATATTACCCCGTGGTATTTCTTCAAGAATGAAGTCATGGATTTTGGATTCAGATCCTTCCTTTGGAGGAACCATGGCTTCTTTGTGTTGTGCAGATTCAGATTGTGGACCAAGCTTGAGCTTTTCGATTTGAGAAACAGCCTCTTTTTCTGGTAAATTGAGTTCAGGGTTTGCTCTTGCTTCTTGCTCTTTCCCCTTTTTCTTTTCTAGTATCGAGGACGTCTTGAAGACAGATTTTGCAGCAGCCATCTTAGTTCTTCCTTTAGGAGGTGCCGACGGTTTTGGTGGTTTTTGTTTTGTGGGAGTTTGTCTCAAGGCTTTTCCTTTGCCCGTGTTTGTCTTCATGATGGAGTACAATTTTAGGATTTGTGAGTTAATGTGTTTGAATGCAAAACTGAAAGTAGAAGTGAAAAAGGAAGTGGATAATGGTGGAGAGAGGTAGTCACGGGTTTTATGAAGGAGAAGAAACCGGCCACTTTCATTTCATGAACTCCTTCCTTTTGCAGCTTTTTCTCTTTGTGTCAGACGCGGGACTGAATATAACCGTTGTACTAGAAAATCCCCATTTTGACCTTACTTTTTGTCTTTCTTCTTTAACTGCTGCTTATGGACCGCTGGACAATAGGTTTTGGCTCATCCTTGAACCAAATCTTGCAACTCTTCCTCTTTGATGCTCTTGATGATTTGATTGCAGCCATGACTTGTCGTCATATGCTCATATGCTTGGTGCAGGTGTGAGATGTGTGACAATTGTATATATTCTAAGTGCATATGTGTGCAGTATGTTATGATATGCATGAACACATAAAAACCAAATATAGAGCCAAATCAGAATACTTATGATATATTGCAAATACCAAGCTCGAATTTGATTTTGGTGAACTGATCTTCCTTCAATGGTTTGGTAAAAATGTCAGCCAGTTGATTTTCAATTCTCACAAACTCAATAGCCACATCCTTCTTCAACACATGGTCTCGAATAAAATGATGTCTCACTTCAATATGTTTGGTTCGAGAGTGTTGCACTGGATTCTTAGTTAAATTGATGGCACTTGAGTTGTCACAAAAGATAGGAACACACTTGAAAGTTAGTCAATAATCAGCAAGTGTTTGTTTCATCCATAGCACTTGTGCACAACATGCACCAGCTGCTACATATTTAGCCTCGGTTGTGGAAGTAGCAACTGAATTTTGCTTTTTACTTGACCAAGATACAAGTGATTATCTAAGTAATTGACAAGTACCACTTGTACTTTTTCTATCAAGAGTGCACCCTACGAAGTCTGCATCTGAGTAGCTTGTTAGTTCAAAAGAGTACAGATTAGGATACCACAAGTCTAAAGATGATGTTCCTTTGGGTTTTCGGATTTTTTGGGCCCCTATGTTTAGTAGTTTGGCCAATTTGGTACCCCAACATTTTTTTTTGGTCGGGCATATACCCCGAGACTGCATGGGCAGGCCAAACGTAGACCCCTGGTCAGGCACCTGCTGACGTGGAGGCTGCCCGGGGTATTTGCGCGTGTTACTGTAGCAAAACGACGTCATTTTAGAGGATTGGCTGGACATGTAGGATCCATGTGTCTTTGTGGGCTCCGCATGCTACCGAGCCCTGGTTTTTCACCTAACCGTCCCGAAATTTGTTGGATACCGAAATGAAAGCTGACCCGATTTTGATTATTTATTTAATCATTTTTCTTTCTTTTAATCATATTTTATTTTTAACAATATTAAAAATGATTAAAACTTAATTTTCAAAAATTTTACTTGATTTTAAATAAATACACCTTATTATGCTAAATTTATTATTTTTAAAATTTTATTTTTTTCATATACTAATTTCTAAAAATTCCTATTTAAACTCTCCCACTGGTCTGAGTATGTAAAAATTACCTAAATTTTTTTAATAATAATAATAAATAAACAACGAGATTAAATCTCAAAAGTAAAAAAATTAGAAAATAAATATTTATTATTATACTTTACTTCTTAAGGGTTTTTGGGTTTTTTGGGCCCCCATGTTTAGTGGTTTGGCCAATTTGGTACCCCGACATTTTTATTTTGTCGGGCATAGACCCCGATATTGCATGGGCTGGCCAAACGTAGACCCTGATCCGGCGCGTTTTCGGTTCGATATGGGAAGAATTTGGGGCTTTGGGTGAAGTGGGCCCCACTAAGCCACCTGTGTCTGACGTGGCATGAAACCGTGTCAATTTCTCTCTTAAAACGACGTCGTTTTGCTACAGTAGCACGCGCAAATACCCAGGCAGCCTCCACGTCAGCAGGTGCCTAACCAGGGGTATATGTTTGGCCTGCCCATACAATCTCAGGGTATAAGCCCGGCAAAAAAAAATGTCGGGATACCAAATTGGCCAAACCACTAAACACGAGGGCCCAAAAAAATCCAAAACCCCATGTTCCTTTTAAGTACTTGAAGATGCGCTTGATAGCTTTAAGATGAGATTCTTTTGGGCATGATTGAAGTCTAGCACACAAGCAAACACTATACATAATGTCTGGTCTTGTAGCTGTAAGGTAAAGAAGACTACCTATCATGCCTCTGTATAATTTCACATAAACATCCTTACCATTCTCATCCTTGTCAAGTTTGGTACTAGTGCTCATTGGTGTCGGACTAGTTTTGGCTTCTGACAAGCCAAATCTTTTCAGCAGCTCTAGTGTGTACTTTGCTTGGTTAAGAAAAATCCCACCATTGAGTTGCTTGACCTGAAAACCCATGAAGAAATTTAATTCCCCCATCATGCTCATTTCAAACTTGCTGGCTCATTTCAAACTTGCTGTGCATAAGCTTTTCAAACTCTTGACGAAGGATTCATTAGTAGCACCAAATAGAATGTCATCAACATATATTTGCACAATAATGATATCATCTTGAATAGATTTCACAAAAAGGGTTGAGTCCACTTTTCCTATTTGAAGCATTGTGAAATCAGATATGAGCTTAATTTGTCATACCAAGCCCTAGGTACTTGCTTAAGACCATATAATGCCTTTTTCAACTTAAACACATGTTGTGGATGATCATGGTTTTCAAATCCTGAAGGTTGTTCTACATATACTTCTTCCATGATATACCCATTTAGAAAAGCACTCTTGACTTCTATTTGATAGAGTTTAAAAGATTTAGACGATGCAAATGCAAGCAGCATGCGAATGGATTCAAGTCTTGCTACTGGTGCAAAGGTCTCATCATAATCAATACCTTCATCTTGATTGTACCCTTATGCAACCAATCGAGCTTTGTTTCTTACCATAGTTCTTGATTCATCAAGCTTGTTTCTAAAGACCCATTTGGTTCCAATGACAGGATGGTCTTTAGGCCTTGCAACAAGCTCCCACACATTATTCATCTCGAACTGATTAAGCTCTTCTTGCATTGCCATCACCTAATTTTCATCATATGTGGCTTCATTGGCATTTTTGGGCTCAACTTGGGACAAAAAGGCAAGATGTGTACTGATATTTTATAATCTGGATCTAGTAGTTACTCCTCTTCTAGGATCACCTAAAATGGCCTCTGTTGAATGTCCTCTAGGTGCTTGCACCTTTGAGTTTCTCGGCTGTGAACATGATCCAGAATCCAGAACATTTGGCTGCACACTACTGTTTTGAACATTTGGCTCGGGAGAAGCCAAATGCTGTTGATTTGTAATTGGATCAGGAATTTGCACATCTTTTGCCTCAACAATATCAATAACATGTGGCTGATTCTCAGAAGTAACCTCAACATCTGTATCATCACTAAGATCATTCAAGTTAATCTCATCAAACACCACATACATAGATTCTTCAACAACCATGGTTCTTTTGTTATATACCCTATAGGCTTTACTACTAGACTTAGATTGAAACTTATCTAGATTATCTTTAGTATTCAGGATATAACACTTGGAGCCAAATGTGCGAAAGTATGCAATATTTGGCTTTCTATCATGCCAAATCTCATAAGGTGTCTTTTCAATTAATGGACGCAAAGAGACTCTATTTAAAACATAGCATGCTGTGTTCACACCCTCAGCCCAGAAATAAGCAGGTAACTTATACTCATTAAGCATAGTTCTAGCCATTTCTTGTAAGGTTCGATTCTTCCTTTCCACTACCCCAATTTGTTGAGGTGTTCTAGGAGTCGAAAATGTGTGTTCAATGCCATTTTGTTCACAGAATTGATTGAAGGTGGAATTATCAAATTCTCCTCCATGATCACTTCTGATTTTAGATATTTTATACCCTTTTTCATTTTGCAGCTTCCTAGCTAATGAGCCAAATTCATGACATGCATGATCTTTTTTTCAAAGAAATAAAACCCATGTAAATCTAGAATAATCATCAACTATAACAAATGCATACTTTTTACCACCAAGACTCACAGTTCTCATTGGACCAAAAAGATCAATATGTAAGAGTTCAAGAGGTTGAGAAGTTGATACCACATGTTTTGGCTTAAAAGAACTTTTGATTTATTTACCGAGCTGACATGCACGACATTTGGTTTCTACCTCGAACTTAAGTTTTGCCAGACCATCGACCAAATCTTTCTTTGACAGATTTGAGATAAGTTCAAGATTTGTATGCCTTAGCCTCCTGTGCCATAGAGTTGCAGTATCTGTTCTTGCACTAATTGATTTCAGGGTTAGTAACATCATTTAAACATATAGAGTATAGATTACCAATCCTTTTTCCAACAAATAAGATATTCTCATCATCAACTCTACTCACAAGGCATCTAAATGATTCAAAAGTAACTCTGAATCCTTTGTCACAAAGCTGGCTGATACTAAGCAAGTTGTACTCAAGATTATCAACAAGTAACACATGCTCAATAGTTGGATTAGTGCCAATCTTACCAATACCAAGGATTTTTCATTTAGAACTATCACTAAATGTAACATTACCTCAGTATTTTGTGAGAAGGGATGTAAATTTTAATGGGTCACCTGTCATATGCCATGAACAACCACTATCCAAAACCCATTCATCCCTTGCATCCTGTCAAATGATCAAATTTTTTGTACCCAAACTAACTTGGGTCCATCAGGGTTAGATTTGACTCCTTTCGGAACCCAAATATATTTAACATGATTGTTTCTCTTCCTATGATAGCATGATCTAATCATATGGCCAACATTTCCACAATAATAGCATGTGATATCATGTTTATGTGAGTGCTCATGATGTCCCTGCCTAGGATTTTCATGATATCTAGGTCTATAAAGTGATCTAGATTCAGCCTTGACAAATTTAACTGGCAGATTTGGCTTGTTAAAAACCATATATGTGGCACCTATTCCACTTTTATCTAAAGAATGCCTTTATTGTCCTAGCAGCAGATTCAGGCTATCTCTTCCATTAGTAAAGTTCTCTAGGGAATATTTTAGATCATCTACTTCCGCCTTTAGAGCATCATTCTTTTGAATCATCGCTTCACACTTGCTCAAATTACTAGCTAGCTTTTTCTCAAGGTCTTCATATGTGTTTTGAGCAGCAAGTTTCTCTTTCTTTAATGCCTCACAAATAGACAAACTTTCAGCATGTGCACGCTCAAGAGTTTCATGTGCAGTTTTGTGAGATGCATGATCAAATTCAAGTAGATCAATACGTTTCTTATATGAAACATTCCTCTTAAATGCTTGCCCATACTTATCATGCAATTCTTCAAATGCATCTTGAAGCTCATCAAAAGTATAGTCAAGAGAATCATTTACCTCATCATCTTCTCGAGCCATTAAGCATAGATTTACTGCTTCATCAAAATCAGAGTCACTTGATGAGTCCAAATCATCCCATGCTGACATGGATTTCTTCCTTTTGCTCCTTAGGAAATCAGATTTGGCTTTTTGATGTGGACATTCTGACTTGATATGGCCAGGTCGATTGCAGCCAAAACACACCAGTGAGTCTTTCTTTTGTCCAGTTGATTTGGCACCTTGGAAATATTTTCCTTTCATTTGCCTTCTCTTTCGAAGAAATTTGACAAACTTTCTGGTGATTAGTGCCATATCCGCATTATTGTACTCATCACTACACTCTTGGTCTGGCTTAAGAGCCAAATCTTTCCTCTTTAGTTCTTTCGGTCCTAGTTTAGAACCATGAACTATAGCATGCCAATGAGCTCATCATATGTGAGAGTGTTCAGATTCTGAGCTTCTTCAATAGCTATGACCTTTCGCTCCCACTCCTTGGGTAGAGATCTAAGGATCTTTGCCACTTTATCTCTATGAGTGACGGGTCTACCAAGTAGAGCTAAACCATTGCAAAGAATGGTGAAGCGTGTATTCATTTCTTGCACAGTTTCTCCAGCAGCCATTTGAAAGAGCTCATAGTCCCTCATTAGACAATTAAGCTGAGACTCCTTTACTTAGTTAGTTCCTTCATGTGTGACACAAAGAAGCCTCCAGATTTCATAGGCTGTGCCACAAGAACTCACCCTTTGAAACTCACTTTCACTTATACCACATAGGAGTATATTTTTAGCTTGTGCTTCAAGCTTGGCTCTCCTTAGCTCATCCTCATATCAGAATTGCATGTCTCTTTGAGGTCTGGCATAAGGACTGTGAACAATATTCCACATCTCAAGATCTTTTCCTTCAAGGAAGATCTTCATTCTAAACTTCCAATAGTCAAAGTTCACTCCATCAAAGTATGGAGCTTTGTTGACACTTGTACCTTCATAAGCCATGAACTTTTTCTCTGGAGATTAATCCACTAGAATGAGAACGCAGCTCTGCTACCAATTGTTGGCCCAAAAAAGGCTAAGAAGGGGGGTTGAATTAGGTTTTTTCTCTTTTTCGGATTTTTTATGATTTGGCTCGACACAGAAGCCAAATGTGAAACTTTAATGAAATGCGAAAATGAATACAGGAAAGCAATGAACACAGGCAATTTATAGTGGTTCCCCACTCAGGAGTACATCCACTACCTAAAGGTCCCCCCTTTAGGATTTTTAAACTATCCACTAATTTGGCTTTTACAGGCGAGCCAAATAACCTATGGTACACAAGTTTTTGCGGGCTGAACTTGCTAAACCTAACCCAAAACTGAACCTAGCTTTGTCCACCCAACAAGAATATCCCCTAATCTTGTTGATTACAACCTTTCTCAACGCAAAGCTTCAAGAGTGACTCACTCAAAAAGTTACACAAATTAAGCACAAAGAATATCTCTCAAGGTAAGCTCTTTCATCAACTTAGAATCTCTTGAATGGCTAGGTTAATTTGCTGTGAGGCTTCAATCCTCTATTTATAGATTCTAAGGACGAGGAGATGTGTTTCTCAACGGCTAAAAATCTTCCAGGTGGCAGCGGAGTTGACTTCTTGTTTCATTAAATAAAATTGTACAATAGATGAACCAGATCTGGATATTTCTTGGGCATAAATCTTCTCTCTTAAAAAAGTTTCTATAAATGGAAAGTGAGGACCACTGATTCTTCCAGAGGTGAGAGAGGATGTGAGGACCACTTCTCTGATCTTTTTCTGACCCTTCGAGAGCAAGCATAACGGTCAACCACTTTCTTGGACCACTTGCTGCAGCTTTTGGGACCACACCTCCAACTGCCCGGAAAGAGACCTTTTGGTCGATGCGGTGAAGCCAAATGTTCCTGGATTTGGTTTCTGCAAGAAACCAAATTTTTCTCCCAATACTAAAAACACACAAGGCTTACCAAAATGCTTTTGTTATTCATAAAAATAATATAATAAGCATTGAATAATCATCATAAATATACTAAACAAGATTAGTCTTATTTAATTACTTAATTAAGCCCTTAATCACATGTTTAGGCTAACACTATAGACTCTAGGGGCACGGCGGTCCCCCGATTTTTGATGATTAATTATTGATGTTGGGCATTCTTGAGGAGATGTAAGGACCAGTTTTTTATAAATTTGATGTGTGTTGTCTTGGACATTTGAGGAGATGTAAGCCCCAACTTTGGTTGATGAGTTGAGATCTGAGTTTGGGCATTCAAGGAGATGTAAACCCCAACTTTTGTTGATGAGTTTGGGCATACTCAATAAATCGAGTTGTAAGACCCAACCTTTTTTTTGAAAAGATGCTAGGGGCATGCTACCCCATGATTTGAATTGTGTAATTTTTGGGGCATGCTACCCCATTAGAGTTAATGTCTGATCCTAAGGGCATAGTTGCCCATGTTTTTCGGAATGAATGCACAAAGGGCATAGCTGCCCTACCTTTTGAACTTGAATAAGTGGTATAGCTGCCCTAATTTTTGAAAGTTAAACAAAGGGCATAGCTGCCTGAATTTTTGAACATGAGGGGCATAGCTGCCCTAATTTTTCTAATGTTGAGAAAGGGCATAGCTGCCCGCATCTTCGAAGTTGATTATGCCATGGGCATAGGTGTCCGAATTTTTTTGATTTATGCTTAATAGGGGCATAGCTGCCTGAGTTTTAATATGATTGCACATGGGGCATAGCTGCCTGAGTTTTTTGAATTTGATTGCATTAAGGGCATAGGTACCCGAATTCTTGAAAATGATTCCCTCTTAAGGGCATAGCTGCCCGAATTTTTGAATTTGATTAAATGACAGGCATAGCTACCCAAGTTTTTGAGCCTGATTACATGAAGGGCATAGCTGCCCGCTTTTTGACTTTGATCACTAAGGGCATAGCTGTTCGAAATATTGAACTTGAATGGGCACAGGTGCCCGAAATCTTCAAGATGATTTCAAACCAAGGCACAACTGCCCAAATTTTTGAAGCTAATTATGTCAGGGGCATAGCTATCCAAAATTTGGAAGTTGACTATATCGAGGTCATAGCTGCCTGAGTTTTTGAAAATAGTTGCACCAAGCGCATAGCTGCCCAGACTTCATAAGTTGATTTTGAATTAAGGATGAAACGACCCGACCCGTATTTACCGTGGCTCACGGTAACTACGTGGGCCATCTTATTATTACTGCGACAACATCCATGTCATACAGAAAAGTCAAACCCAAACATAACATATCATAGCAACCCACACACGTCACCCCAGCACGGGGACAATTATTACAGCAACAACCTCAATAGTAATCAACAATAGGGGCAGAGTGACACAACAGCAGCGGAAGACTTGAAAATAACAGCACACCACACAATTGTAAGATGCAACGGAGTATGGATCCGGGTCTGGCAGAGGCTACTCCACAGCTTGCCTGGTAGGATCCTGTACTAAGAGCAAATCAATCTACGTGACCGAGTCACGTAGGCGAGGGGTGAGTCCGAAGTGCTCACCGGGTAAAATCCACAAGTAATGATTAATATAGAAGCAACATGTACAATCAAGCTGTCAATAACAATTAACACATCACAAGGGTAAAAACAACATCCGAATCTACGCTCAGTGGTTGTCCTTCCTAACCACTGGCCTATTAGACTTAACCAAATTTTTATTAACAGGGCCCCTATCACAAATTAAATGTTGGTCGTGCCTGGTTGCCGAACTAGCTAGTCCCATGGTGCTCCCCGTTAAACCCGAATTTCCACAATTAACCGAGTACCACAGTCTCGGGCTGAGTCCCACAGCCTCCCTATCATAATCATAACACAATCTCAAAGTGACTACCATCTGGCCATACCAACACTTAACTATGACTATCTAATTGTCTACGTGACTCTATTATTTTTACTCACCGTTATGTCTTAGCTCTATCAATAATTATCATCACTTATCCCGAGCGGGCACTCTGCCTCCCAACTCGTCTGGATAATCTCAATCACCACTGTCATCACTAGGGTTCTCATAATTATGGTACGACAACAACAACAACAAAAGTAGCAACAGACAACAACACAATAATAAGTACATCACCCATTCACAGTCACCACAAAATATTATCAACAAGGCATTCAATGTCAACAAACCACAACTCGGTGTAATAGGCAACATATTAAAAATTACTTATCCTCACCTTGGCCGATAAATTCCTCGTGAGTTTCTCCCACAGGTTCCAAGCCCTCGTTCACGTCCTCTTCACCTAGATGTATTAATCATACAATCACATAAATGCACGATAAAATGATATGAATATAATTGCCTTATAACATATTCATTATTTATACCCAGTCTATATCCTTGATATGTATATAATTTGCGTATTTATATTTAATAATAATATCTTGTACTTCCTACCTTTTTTTATATATACTTCCAATATATATATATATATATATATATATATATATATAGGTATGTATAGAGGTATGTATATTTACTATCATTATTATTATTACCATAAGTTTTCCCGTTAATATAATCTATATATATATATATAATCAGCCCATTTATTGTAATGCAGGCCAATGAGCAGGCTTTTGGGTTCAGCCCAGTGCAAGGCTTGGGCCAAGCATTTTCGGTCCACCCACAACCCAGCTCGCGTCTCACCTGCACTTGACGGAGCTGGACTTGGTCGGTGCAGTTGCGGGTCGAAGACGACTGCGAGCGGTCAGCTGCGGCGGTGCGTCGCAAGGAGGAAGAAGGGCGGTGGCACTGAACAACGTAGGCGACGGCGTACGGTTGCCTGCACGATGAAGGATGGCACTGAAAGCTGAGGCGTGGCTTGTTCATCACAGCAGTTCGTGCAGTAGTGGAGGCTCGCAGCGGTGGCCGGTGGGCTGTTGGCTGGTGGTGGCGCGAAGCGATGGAAAGCACGAACGGCAACCCTGCTGCGCCCTTTCGAGGCGGTGGCGTGTGTGAGTAGGCAGAGGAGAAGGCGCGACTACACGGTGAAGGACAGGGAGGAGAGGTCGGCAGTAGTGCAACGTGAAGAGGACGAAGGCGGCTCTATTGCAGGTGCAGCGCGGCGGTGTGAGCAGGCAACAGAAGGAGGGCAACTGGTGGTGGCGGTTATGTTTGCGGGTGTGGGTGTGGTGGTGGTTGGATTCGGTGGTATGGTCGGCAATGGTGTGAAGAAAAAGAAGAAGAAGAAGGGAAAGAAATGGTATGGAAGAAAAGAAACGAAACTAAGTAGTGTTGGGTGCGTGAAGTGGGGTGCATGGTTTGGTATAAAACCACTGTTTAATAGCCAGGAGAAGAAAGAACATGAGATGAAAGCTGGGGAAAGGAAAGGGGGGTCTGCCACATTTCCTCAACCGAGTCTAATCATGAAGGGCATGCACTATTGAGCTGGAAAGAACTGAGCCAGCGAAAGATTGTATTTTATTTTTATTTATTTACTTATTTATTTTTATTATTATTGTCATTATTATTTAAATATTCTTATAGCAAAAGACTTATATGTCCCTTCCAGTTTCTCTTGGTTGCAAAACTAACCCAGGGGTATAATTGTCATTTCAAGGTTTTTCTAGCCCGGAAGATTCCGTAAGATATTCGGAGTGTGGAATAGAACTCGGGTTGGATTCCGATGCTCAACTTACCACAGAATAATTACCAAGGTCATTTCCTCATGGTAGTTCACTATGTAAAAGAATTGTTATCTTGGTAAAAATGTAAAATTTTTACCTGGGCTATTACAGCCTTCCCTCCTTAAGGAATTTCGTCCCCGAAATTTGATCCCGGTGCCTCAAAGAGATGCGGGTACTATGTCTGCATGTGCTCTTCGACTTCCCATGTGGACTCGTTAGCTGAATGCTTGCTCCATCTGACTTTCACCATGGGAATGGTGCGTTTTCTTAGTTGTCGCACTTCTCGCACAAGGTTCTGCTCTGGCGCTTCCGTATAGGTCAGATCCTCTGCCACTTCAACTTCTGTTGGTTCTACTATGGGACTGGGATCTGATCGGTACTTCCTCAACATCGAAACATGGAACACGTTATGAATATGAGATAGCTCTCCAGGTAGGGCCAATTTGTATGCCAAAGGTTCGACCCTTTCCGGGATCTCATAAGGCCCAATATATCTGGGGCATAACTTTCCTTTCTTTCCAAACCTAATTACGCCCTTCCATGGTGCCACCCGGAGGAAAACCTTTTCACCAACTCGGTGCTCCATCTCTCTTTTATGTTTGTCTGCATAACTCTTCTGTCTATCCTGTGCAGCTCACATGCATTGTTTAACTTTCTGGATTTTGTCAACTGCTTGTTTGACCAAATCCGGACCAACAATCAACCGAAGTCCTTCTTCATCCCAACAGACTGGACTCCTACACTTCCTCCCATAGAGAGCTTCAAATGGTGGCATACCAATGTTGGAGTGATGAACATTATTGTATGCAAACTCCGCCAAAGGTAGATACTTGTCCCAACTCCCACTAAAGTTGAGTGCACAAGCCCTGAGCATGTCCTCCAATGTCTGGATAGTCCTTTCAGACTGTCTGCCCGTTTATGGATGGAAGGAAGTGCTGAAGCTCAACTCAGTACCGAGTGCTTCTTATAGACTCTTCCAAAATCGAGAGGTAAACCTTGGATCTCGATCAGACACTATAGACTTGGGTATACCATGTAGTCTCACGATCTCAGCAACATATTTCCCTGCCAATGTGTCCATAGTATCGGTTTGGCGGATAGGAAGGAAGTGAGTTGTCTTGGTTAATCGGTCGACAATGACCCAAACGGCATCATGTTTCCTCTGAGTCATCGGTAGGCCTATCATGAAGTCCATCGTGATCATCTCCCACTTCCATTCTGGTACTGTAAGAGATCTCATCTTCCCAGCAGGTGCTTGGTGCTCCGCCTTCACTTGCTAACAGGTGATGCATTTTGCAACGTATTCTGCCACATCTTTCTTCATACAAGGCCACCAATAATGGCTCCTCAAATTCTGGTACGTCTTGGTACTTCCTGGATGCATGGCATAAGGGGTCATATGTCCTTCTTCCAGAATCTGGCTACGTAGGTCTCCGACTTTGGGTACCCAAAGCCGTTTCCCAAACATTAGTGCACCATCCTCGGCTATATGAAACTTATCTTCTTTTTCGCTACGTACTCCTTCTTTCAGCTTGACAAGGTCAGGATCTCCCCCTTGTAGTTCTAGGATCCATCCTCTCAGGTTGGACTTGACATTCATGTGGGCAAGCAAGGCTCTTGTATCATCCATGGTCAAATCAGCTCCCGATTTCCTTAGCTCGATGAGTGAGGACATCGAGTAAGTAGTGGGTGCTTCTTTCGGCTATCTCCTACTCAAGGCATCAGCTACTACGTTAGCCTTCCCAGGGTGGTATTCAATAGTACAATCATAATCATTTAGTAGCTCAACCCATCATCTTTGTCGTATGTTAAGCTCTTTTTGAGTCATGATGTACTAGAGACTTTTTTGTTCGGTGAGGATCCGACACTTCTCTCCAAACAGGTAGTGTCTCCAAATCTTCAAAGCTAGAATCACTGCTGCCATCTCCAGATCATGTGTTGGGTAATTCGTTTCAAGGGGCCTTAATTGCCTGGAGGCACAAGCAATCACTTGGCCTTCTTGCATAAGCACCGCTCCTAACCCGTGTCCTGAGGCATCACAAAACAACACGTACTCCACACCTGGCTTGGGTACCGTTAACACTGGTGCAGTGGTCAGCTTCTTTTTCAGCTCCTCAAAGCTTTTCTGACATTTCAGACTCCAGGCGAAGGTTTGTTCTTTCCTCAATAGCTTCGTCATTGGACTGGCTATCAAAGAAAAACCTTCAATAAACCTCCGATAGTATCCTGCAAGGCCAAGAAAACTTCTGACTTCGGTCACATTCTTAGGAGGTTCCCACTCCAGAAAAGCTTTAACTTTGGCGGGATCTACCTTTATTCCATCTTCGCCGACTACATGTCCGAGAAAGGAGACTTCTCCAAGCCAAAATTCACACATGCTGAACATGGCATAGAGTTTCTTCTCTCGTAGCCTTTGGAGCACTATCCTTAGATGTTCTTCATGTTCTTCTTTGTCCTTCAAGTAGATGAGGATGTCGTCGATGATGACCACAACAAACTTGTCAAGGAACTCCTTCAAAACCAAATGCATCAAGCACATAAACACTGCTGGTGCATTGGTTAACCCAAACGGTACCACTGTGAATTCAAAGTGGCCATACCGAGTGCGGAATGCAGTCTTTGGTATGTCTTTCTCCGAAATCTTGACCTGATGGTAGCCTGATCGGAGATCATTCTTGGAAAACATCGTGGCTCCTTGTAGCTGGTCAAAAAGGTCATCAATCCTTGGCAATGGATACTTGTTCTTTACTGTCACCTTGTTCAGTTGCCAATAATCTACACATATCCGCATACTGCCGTCTTTCCTCTTTACGAACAATACTGGTGCACCCTATGGTGAGGCACAGGGTCTGATGAAACCCATTTCCAGTAGTTCATCCAACTGCTTCTTTAGTTCTTGCAGTTTGGTTGGTGCCATCCGGTACGGTGCCATTGAGATGGGAGTAACTCTGGGTACTAGGTTGATGGTGTACTCCACCTCCCTATCAGGAGGCATTCTCAATAAGTCTTCTGGAAACACATCGGGGAACTCTTTCACTACAAGAATATCTTCGGGAGTAGAATTTCGAGTTCCTTCGCCTGAGACATGGGTCAACAAGGCATTCGGACCATTTTTCCACATCGCGAAATCTTGAGTAGCAGAGATACTGCATGTTGTCGCAGCTCTCCTTATACCGGTCAAGAAGATCGGTCGATTTTCTGTGGATACTAGCATCACCTGCTTAGATCGGCAATCCACCATTGCTCGAAACCTCGACAACCAATCCATGCCCAAGATTATATCAAATCCTCCCATGTTCATGACAATAAGTTGGGCAGGGAAGGTCTCTTTGCCGTATATTAAGGGTACATCCTTACATACATGGTCTAACCTCACTATAATACCTGTAGGTAACCGAACCCTCTTCGGGCGTTCTAGCTTCTCATTTCTACAGTTATGTTGCAGGACATAATTCTGAGCTATGAAAGAATGTGTCGCTCCAGGATCTACTAATATATGTGCAGCATTATCGTAAACTGTAAAGGTACCTGCAATCACTTAAGCTTCATCTGGGTCATCTTCTGTAGTGATCACAAAGGCTCTGGGAACTACTACACTTTGTTTGGCAGCAGATTGCGTTCATGTAGCAGAGTTTCCTCGTCCATGGCCTTGTCCGGAACCTCCAAATCCACTTGGTACACTTGCTACTGAGACTGGAACGGTCTGCGTCGGGGTAGAGTCCTCGGCCCTTCCAATCTTCGGGCATCTAAAACGATAGTGCCCCAGCTCGTTGCATTCGAAACACCGAACTGTGGACAAGGGTTTTTTGGTACGGTAATCGCCCGAGGTAGTTCCTCCGGTTCCAGTCCATCCTCCGGTAGAAGCTCTGCAACTGTTGTTCCATCCACGTCCATATGATGCTGATGAGTTCTGGCCTCGTCTAACTACTGGCGCACTGGCCGTGGCCACAAAGGTCTTCTTAATTTGGCTCATAGGGACTGCTGAGGCTGCCCTCTTTCGGGCTTCCTGCGGACTTCTTGCTGGTCTAACCAGGTTCCTTCGGCCTTTTGAGCATCTTTTACCATGGCCTGGTATCTAGAGTATTCTTTACACCCCATGATTGCTCTGATGTCGGGATTTTAATGTGGTTTTGGTATGATTTTTCTTAAAAGGTTTTAATATATAATCAATCAGTTAAGGAATGATTTAGAGGAGTAATAATTAAGTAATGGAGTGATTCTGGGTTGATTAGGGGTTGATTACATTGTAGGATCAAATCAGAGCTGAATTAGGGTGATTGGGGCTCGAAAAGGGAAAGAACGGGTGACACGCAGGGTGACCGCGGTCCTCTCGCAACGACCACCGGGTGCCGGCGGACATCCACACAAAATCTCCGATTTTTTTTCTAATTCGATCCTATGCGGTTTTGGACCAGATTTTCGGGCATAATCTTCACCATTAAGCAGGTCCACGCTCCTAGGCTTCCCAGAAAACTGTAAATAGGACCCCTCACACACATTTTAAGGGACACACATTATTCTTCACATATACACTCATAAGCTTTATTGCTTGGAGAAACTCTGTCTCTCCAAGTTTAGGAATATATTCTTGGGCAGAAACTCTAGAGATTTTTCGTGGGGAGCATCAGCCATAGTCCAGCACGGAGGAATCAAGAAGGGCATCAACTATTGACCTAAGAAGTAGCAAGAAGGTGGGTGGAGAACACAACCCAACACAAGGAGCTAGGGGAGGGCTACAAGAGGTAACACTAAACCCTTTTTGATTGATTTTTGCTGACTATATGAGGATGCTTTTGATGATATAAGTGGCAACTTAATGCCATGTTTAGAACTACGCAGCTTTGACCCCGGTCACATGGGTACGTAGATAGTCTCGATTTTATAACAGGATGCAAGCCAAATCTTCTCCTCCCCCCCCTTTCTTTTATTTTCCACATTTGCACACCTTCACAAGGCACACTTGTACTCTTCAATTGTACAAGGTCTCGACCCAACATGGATGGGTGCCTAGCACCTTCCCTTCCGTGACGAACCCCCGATCCCATGTCTTTGGTTCGCTATGATCATGTTGCCTAAAGGAGTCATACAAAGGTTTTTTCCAATTTTTGTCCTTAATAAAATTTGGATGGTGACTCCATTGTCATGGGATTGAACCAAGGAAAAAAGTGAAAAGGAATAGGTGAGAGGGCCCAAGTAATTTTGTGGTCGGGTTCTCACATTCCTCCTAAATCCTATGGGTACATCCACTACTCAAGGCTCCCGCTTGAGATTTCTCAAATCCACTATATATGGTTTCTTCAAAGTTGAAACCCAACCTTATACAATCCTAGGATTTTAAAGGCTCAAGCTACAACTTATTGTGAACACCCAAATTTGACCCACAAATATTCTTCTAATTTGAATTTTGAACATGCTTGAGCTTTAGGATTAATGAGATGATTTGGTCTCTGGTTAGTGCATGGCAAGAATTTAATTTAGTAGAATAAATCTGTTTTGGTAAATTTAACCTTTATGTGTTTGAACTCTAGAATTATTGAGATTATTTAATCTTAGGATAAAAATATGTTAAGGTCTGAATGCACTAAAATATATTATTTCATTGCTTGGGCCTTATTATTTAATTTTAACCTAATTATAATGAGGTGATTTATTTTTGGGTTAGGAATGAATTTAAGAGTCCAAGTTAATCAGATATAATTTTTCCCGAGTTGAATAGCCCATATACACATTACTTGCAGACTAATTTTAGCTCTAATTTTTGTGGAAAAATCAGAGTTAAATCATCCTTAAATGGTAAATATTTTTTGAACTTAATTTTGCATAAAATGGGGGAGTTAATGTGAATCAATCAGTTAGGAGATGATTAGGGGGAGTACTAATCAAGAAAAGAGGATTTTTTGGGTTGATTACACAGTTAGATCAAATCACGGCATAATTAAGGGGATAGGGGACCGAAAAAAGGAAAGAATGCGTGAAACCGGAAGAGCCGGGTGGTCATCTCGGGATGAACCCCAGCTTCTGGCAGTCATGGAGTGATGACCCCCGGGCCTGGCTGTCATCCAAGAGATGACTGTTGGGCCTGGCGGTCATGGGTGCCCAGAAACTGATTTTTTGCCAGATATTGTTTCTAATTCGATCCTACTCGGTTTTGGCCCAGATTTTCGGCCAAAATATTGACCATTAAGAGGTGTGCGACCTCTGTACACCCCAGAACTCTATAAATAGGTCCACTAATTCACATTCAAGGGGATCAATCTCTATTTACGCACACACCCCCACAAGCTTTGTTTGCTTGGAGAAATTCTACTTCTCCAAGCCTAGAAACATTTCTATAGGCAGAAAATCTGAAGAAATGTCGTGGAAAAGCATCAAGAAAGAAGCCAACAAGAGGAGATTAAGAGGAGGAAGCAATCAAAAGCAATCTAGGAACCAAGAAGGTGGACAATCCGAGTAGAGGGACCTGACGCGAGTAGTCTCAGAAAATAATTCATATCTCGAGTTCTAGAACTTGGATTGCTGTGATCTTAGACTCTCTGGAAAGCTAAGAAGGAGACCTACAAAGTTTCTGTAGATTGAATACTGAATCGGCCATTTTCGTTGTGCAAAATCCAGAAGAATACAACCCACACATTCTGTGCAACAACCGAGAAAAGTGTTCTAATCCCTTATTGTGAGTCTTACTGATTGCTATTTGTTGATGAACTCGTGTTGCTGAATGATGTTTTGTGGATGATGTGAGTGTTTTGATGCCATGACGAGAACTACATGGGCTTTGAACCAGGTCGCCGGGGTACGTAGGTGGTCTCTTGTGGTGGAGACTCAAGCCCAAATTTTTTTACTTTCCTTTTTGTTTCAGTTTTATTTTATTATTATGTGATTTGTTTTCAACACTATGCACACTTGCACAAGGCATACTTATGTTCTTCAATTGCACAAAATTTCGCCCCAACACGGATGGGTGCCTAACACCTTCCCATCCGTGACGAATCCCCGGGTCCAGCATCTTTGGTTCGCTCATCGATTGCCTAAATGAAGTCATGAAAAGGTTTTTCTCGAATTTTCCAAAATTCGAGTGGAGACTCCAAAGATGTTGGATGACAGTTAGGAGGAAGGTGTAAAGGAATAGGTGAGGAGGCCCAAGTGATTTTGGGTTGGGTTCTCACACCTATCACTCACCCAAAGCATCCCAAGCCTTTATTGCAAAAAATCCCAAGTAAGAATAACCCAAACCTCAATCAAGAATCAATTTCAAGAACTCACAAGAGTGACTCACTCTTGTTTACAAATCAAGCTCAAAATGTCACAATGGTAATCTAAGCACTTTTTTGCAAGCTAAAGAGAGTAATCAAATGTTCTAATCCCTTGCCTTAAGTCTAATTTGATGAAAGAGGAGTCCTTTTGTACTTGCCCACAAGTGTGTCTAACGGTCATATTTTTCAAAAGCTAAACAACTTGTTAGGACATTCCTGCTAGTCTAATTGTGTGTGAGCAGACTTGCAAAATTTTTCCTGCACCTCTTTCAGTTTTTCTTATTGTTTCTCCAACCTTCTAAAAACACAGCTCTCATTTGAAAAAGACAAAGAAACGGCTCCATAGCCTTTGGTTGGTGGCATTTTGATGGTTGTTTTGACACCTAATCTTGAAGTTCCACATATACCTTCTCTTTTTGGAATACCATCTTCCTAAACCATCAAAGTGCATTTATTTGTATTTGAAACAAAACAAAGCAATGGTAATATGGATTTACTTTCGATAGGAAAACAAGGGATAAGGATGGAGATAAGGAAATGGAGGAGAAGAGGAGAAAGAGATAAGAGCTAAGAGCTAAACGATTTTCATTCTCCTTTGTCTGTTTCTAAAGTACACTCCCAAACTAGAAGACCAAGCATGGTACACCACTTAAAATTAGTTGGGAGGGAAAACCAAAAAAAAAAGGCCATAGGCCAAATAATTCAAACCTTGACCGAAAAACGTTTTGAAGTCTAATAAAGAAATACAGAGACGGGCCTAATGTATATATAGTTTTCAATTTAATTCTTAGTGGTATATATAGTTTAAGTTATAATGTGAATAAAATTTTTTATGTCTTCACCTTTTTCATCAATTTTAAATTTCTTTTGATTTAGTTTCTATATTAAATTACTTATTCACATATGCTAATAATTTTTTCCTTTTATATATAATTTCTATTATGTATTTTCTATTAATTTTTTACGAGATATATTTTTTTTAAAAGGTTAATTTTGAATATGTGTTCATCATGTTTCTTCTTTCTATATATATAAATTCAATTTATTTTAATATATATTATTTAATTAAATACATTTTACATTTTTTATTTACTTGTAATCATTTTTCACGCATCATTTTCCTCTTTACTTCTATTGATGACTTAATTAAAAACTTTACTTTCTATAAGTCAAAATTTTTTTATTGTTTTACAAAATTTATACAAATTTTGTCTTTTTTATATCTTCATTTTTAACTTAAATTTTTATTTATTTATTTATTAAACTTCTAGATCTAGTATTTTAAAAGTTAATGTAGTATAATAATTTGTTTAAAGAACTTTATAAAATTATTATATGAAGATAGATATTCTACTGACTTCTTTATCACCATCTTCACACTTTAGAATTTAGTTTATCTACAATTTTTTTATAATAATTTATAGTTGTTCCCTTGCATTTCCCTTGCATTTGGCAAATTAGGAACGGTGGCTGAATTTGGTTTGGACTTCGTTTCGCTCCCTATAAAACGTTTGTTTCGGCTCTCATCAAAGCTTTGGGCTTTTTTTTTCTTAGGCCCTCCTTTTAAAACAAAAAAACCCAGAACTGGACTTATTTGTTTTAGTGAACCTTTTTTATATATGTATATGACACTAAAAATTCAAAAGTTAGAAGGAATTATAATTGAAACGAAGTTCATATTTCCAGCCCATTAGTGAAACGCATCGTTTTCTTAAATTTGAGCTCCTTCAAAAATATCATTTGTTGGCTGTGGTGGAGCATTTTATAACCATTGCACCAACTTCTGTATTCAATGAAGTAACACCCGCAAGTTGGTTGCTGTAAAAGAAGCACTTGCACTTTGTCACTATTTATCCTCTACTTCAAAGTTTTATTGTTTTTCTTTACACAAAATCCAAATTGGAAATTAGTACAGAAAACGAGCCTCTATTAACTATTTGCAAGATGGAGCACAACATATATAGATTTATGGCTACTTTCATCCATCAAGAAAAGCTAAAGGAGTTGTACTTTAAGTTAGTCTGTTTTCTATTCTTCCAATCAAAGGGCTTCAAGAACCTACAAAGGAGGAATTTATGGATATTTTTCTGACATATTATCACAAGGAGACAAGTAAAGAAGTAAAGAAGGGCTGAGATTCAAACAGTTAGTTGTGGAGAAAAAGACCAAAAACATTCCAGAGCAAATTCGTATAGGAGTCTTCTATACCAATATGTCAAAAGACAAATCTATCTTAGGGGTCTTTTGTTATTAAGTACCTACTTGGATTTGAGGCTTATAAATAGACTTCTTATCATCATTTAGTGGCTAGAGCAATTGATTACAAGTGAGAAAAAGATTTTGCTAAGTGCTTATTGTGCATGAAATTATATATATTTTACAATATGCACTGCAGTCTTTTGGTCTTGCATTTAGCATTTACCCATATATTTAGTTAGTAAAACCATTTCTCTACTCTCCTTACTCTTGGTTACTTTCAGGTGCAATTAGTTCCTTTTTGGAGGAGATTTGACGATTTTTACCCAAAACCAGTGAGGCACTGCAAGGTACTCTGTTCCAGCACAAATTGCATGCCTGATAGCGCCCCTACAGCGGGCACTATGTCAAGTCCTTATTTTTATTAGGGTTTGTGCTTATTTTCCAGGAGTTTAAACAGAGAATGCACCTAGACACTCCCAGAAAGGAAAGAAGATATAGAAGTATAATTAAAGACGAATTCTTGAAGCTAAAGTCTAGGAATTTCATTCCAAATCATACACGCAGTGGTGGTATCTTTTAGGAATTTAACCCTAGATATAAAAGCAAGGTTTTCTCACGAAATATATAACTTTTGGAGGAGGAAATCACGAAATTGGCAGAGAAGAAAGTGGACTTCTTGAGTCGGCTTTTTATTTTTATTAGTAAGATGTCGATTAGGATTTCTAACTTTATTTCCTCTTCTTTCATGAACTAATTTCTCTATCTAGGTTTATAGAATGTAGCTACTATTTTGATGTTTGATTAATAATTCAGATTTGGTTTTCTATTACTCATTATACCTTGAAATGTTTACAAAGAGCTTAACATCACTAGTGGCTTGATCGGCTTCTAGGGCTATTTTAGAAGACTTGGTGACGAACTGAGAGATGAAGCTAAGAACTCAGAATATTCTATAACAAATCTCTATCCTACTGATCACCGAGAGGCACTTTAGGTTAGTTGAGGGTAACAGCACCCAGCACAGCGACACTGCACCCTAGGATAGGCATCACTAGCGAAAGCAGAATGTTCAGGACTAGGTTAGATCTACAATAACAACGGTAGCAGGTTCTAGATAATTTAGGTTGGGTAGCCTTTCAAGGTGGACGAATTTATTTACCAAGTTATTGAATTATTATTGAACAGCTAGGCAGTAGTAAACCTCGGGCAACCTAGGTTCCCACCCACTTGAGTTTCTTCCTTGAAATCGATATCATCACTTTACTTTCTATTATTTATTTTATTATTTTGAAATACTATTTTGTCATCACAACTTTAATTTATTTTATTTGTTATTTCCTAGTCTAATCAATTGATTTCTAAGGACAGTGTTGTCGCGCAGTCCCTGTGATTCGACTTTGTTACGACAGCAGGCTATACACGTGCAGTGTTTGGTGCGAACAGTGCATTTTAACCTTGAGAGATCTTTGAGCTTGATATTGTAAACAAAGAGTGAGTTACTCTTTATATTGGGTTGAGTTAGGTTTAAAACTTGAGTCTTTGAAAAAGCTTTGGGTATAGGTTGGAGAGTTGAGCCTTAGAAAAACTCTTGTATAAGTTTGGATTTAGCCTTTGTAAAAGCCTAAGTTAGAGAGTGAGCTTTGAAAAAACTCTTGTAAAGGTTTTAGCTTAATTCTTTGAAAAAGCTTGGTTGTACGAAGTTGAACTTCACATTGGAAGAAGTCAAATAGTGGATTTGGAAAATTTCAAAGGGGAGCCTTGAGTAGTGGACGTAATCATAAGATTTAGGGGGATCCTCTCTAAATTGGTGTGTTTGTGGATATGTGTGTTTGCTCACCATTCTCTTTCCACCTCTCTTGTGTTCTTAGTTAAACTCATAATTTGTGTAATAGTCTATTTTCTTGAATGTTGTTTTAAAAGCTAATTCAACACCCCCAAGACGAATTTATCCTGTCAAAATCTAAGTTTCTTTAGCCTGATATAAAATTATTCTATCAAAATTGTTTCATAAAAACCTAGTCCACAAAATTGAATAAATTTATTAATTATATATATAATTGAGTCAATTATGGCATTGGCTCTTAAAATTTTAAGATTTGGGGGGTAAATGTAAATAACCAAAAAACATCACACCTTTTCTTATCGCCAATAATAAAATGTTAATTACAAGTTTTTATTAGGTTTTTAGGCTCATGAAATTATCCTGTGAAAATTGTATCATAAAAATCTAACGCTAAAATCTCAGATCTACAAAATTTAATTAATCTATTAATTAGATATATAAATAATTGAGTCAGTTACGTTATTCGATCTTAAAATTTTGAGATTATAATCCAAACTCAATATACTTGTATGTGATCTCAAATAAAGTAACTGAAATTGATAGTTCTCAAAAAAAAAAGTTGTAATTTTTCCCCAAAGAGAAAAAAGTTGTAATTGAAATTGATCTAAAATACATATTTTGGACATTGAAAATAATTCAATTATGAAAGGTATGAATTATATATATAGTTTGGGACAAGCTAGCTCCCACCTCCGCCAAACCAAATAGTAAAGACTCGCAAAATTTGACAAATCCTGAACTTACTAGAGGATGCCCAAAATCTATATCAGCAGGACCACCTACTAGGAAGGAGCCATGGAGTTCTATATGTGCCTTTAGCACTTTAGGGTCGAACTCACTCCAAACCCTATGTTTGTATGGAGTTTAACGATCCAGCTCGCGATTACAGACAACTTTACCCAGATTTTGATCCATCCCACAACCGTTTTAGGACTATTTCCACGCACAATATCTTTAAGAAACAAGTTTTCGACAGCCTTGGTGAGCACGGAAACCCCAAGACTTAAATCAAGGTACGATAAAATTTCCCTCTTTTTTAGTGTTTATTCGATTCAACCAGTAATTTAGAATTGGATTTTAAACACCAAGACCAAACCCTAGCCAAAACTGAACCCTAATCAATAGCCCTTTCGACTTCCTCCCAATCTGTCATCTTTCATGACTCTGTCAACCATCACTGCCAATTACCCAAAATTACTCTTTCGATTTTTTTCTCTTCAATTTCTTTTTGTCCCAGTGAACCGATATGCTTTCAATGCTCCTTTTTACGGTTTTTTTTTTTCTTTCAGATTCTAATTGTACCTAGGTTTGCCCTAAATTGATATTGTTCGGTCCTTTTTGTTGACATGAAACCAGGTAAACTATTAGCATAGAGGGCGTTCGTTTCAGTTTCTTTTTTGGTTTCTCTATATGTGATGGCTGGTCGAAAGAGGACTGGTGGCTTGGGTTCCGTTGTTGTTGAAGATTGTGATATGACTGCTACTAGATTGAAGAGAAGGCTCGTCGCCACTCAATCGCCCGGTCACGAGAGCAGCATTGGCAAATCTAGCACCCCTAGTGGGGGTCCTGACCCCCGGCTTAGATTTGGCCTAGTTAAGAATGAAGATAAGGGTGGTTATAGTGCCGGTTTCATGAGATTTTCAGATGGTCCTAGTAGTGTTAAATTTGATGCTGATCACCTTCGCCTCTTTGATTATTTAGCTGGAGATACTACTTATCATGATTATGCCAGCATTCCAGATGATTTAATCGATACTATCCCCATGAATGTTGCTATTCAGATTATCAAAGAATGTAGTGCAAATCCAAAGTCTGCTAATAATGCTGATGTGAATCTTGACGGTGCAGCCACTCTTTCACATTGTTCTGCGGATGGAATCAAAACTGAGACTGTTTATGCTGTTAATTGTGGTGCCAACTCTGCAGCAAATTGTAATTTTGATGCAGCACGTGCTGACCATGCAGATTTTTGGGATAGGCCTCGAAACGATGATATTGTGGGAATGGCGACAGAAGATAATGATACTATTGGGTGCCCTCTTAACAATGGTATTGTTGGTGATGAAGGTAGTATTGCTCATGACAATAATGTGGATTCCATGTCCGTGGATGTAGTTGCTAATGACAATACTGCGGATGCTAGGTGTGCGGATGATGGTATTAGTGATCCTCTCCGGGAAGATATTGGTGATTGTAAAGAAGATGCCCGGTCTGCAGATGGTATTCCTGATGGTGACGCTTTGAATGGTGTGGATTGTCCACCGAGAGAAGGTGCTCCTGATGGTGATGCTTTGAATGGTGTGGATTGTCCACCGAGAGAAGGTATTGCTGATGGTGATGCTTTGAATGGTGTAGATTGTCCAACGAGAGAAGAAATTGAACATAGTAAAGTTCTGAGGAGTGCTTCTTGGAGGGATAACACAGAGACTCACAATGTTTCAGGGGTGAAAAATTTAGAAACGACTAAGCAATTGGAGAGTGGTCCAGCTGCAAAAAGGAGTTCAGTAACTGAACGTCAGTTGGAAAAGGATGTTAGTGATTCTTCTGCCAGTAGTGCTGGCGAGGGCGTGAATAAGACACCTATGCTCGAATCAGTTGGCAATTCAAGGAGTGCGAGAGTGGAAATTCAAAGTGATTCAAGGAGGAAGAGAACTGAGAAAAGGGCAAAGTTGAGAAATGTTCCAACTATAGACCAAAGAATAACTAGGAGTAAATCACAGAAAATGGGTTTTGAAAGTCAAACAAAAAATGCTGATGCAAACGAAGGAATGATTGAAGAGAATGAGAGGGAGGTGAGATTAGCGGATCCAGATCAAGTCCATAGGCCTGAAATTGGTAGTGGTTCAGTTAGAGATGTAATCAAAACTCGAAATTCACAGGAAAGGACTCCAGAGACTCCAGCAAGTTCAAGCAATAGTAAGGCCAACGAGAGGAAGATCGAACAAGTTGCAACCGAGGTGAGATTGGAAGATGCTGGACCTGTTACACACTCTGGAATAGAAGTAGCTGCACCCGGCAGAGATCCATTATCGGGTGAATATAATTCACCATTTGTGGCTTCCGCATTGTTTGGTTCGATTGGAATAGAAACGACTAAGCAATTGGAGAACGGTCCTGCTGCAAAAAGGAGTTCAGTACCTGAACGCCAGTCGGAAAAGGAAGTTAGCGATTCTTCTGCCAGTAGTGCTGGTGCGAGCGTGAATAAAACACCTGCGCTCAAATCAGTTGGCAATTCAAGGAATGCGAGAGTGGAAATTCAAAGCGATTCATGGAGGGAGAGAACTGAGAATAGGGAAAAGTTGAGAAATGTTCCAACAGTAGACCAAAGAATAACTAGGAGTAAATTGCAGAAAATGGGTCTCCAAATTCAAACGAACAATGTTGAAGCAAACGAAAGAATGATTGAAGAGAATGAGAGGGAGGTGAGATTTGCGGATCCAGATCAAGTCCATAGGCCTGAAATTAGTACCGGCTCAGTTAGAGATGGAAACAAAACTCGAAATTCACCGGAAAGGACTTCAAAGACTCCAGCAAGTTCAAGCAATAGTAAGGCCAACGAGAGGATGATTGAACAAGTTGCAACCGAGGTGAAATTGGAAGATGCTGGACCTGTTACGTACTCTGGAATAGAAGTACTTGCTCCCGGCAGAGATCCATTATCGGGTGAATGTAATTCGCCATTTGTGGCTTCCACATTGTTTGCTTCGATTGTAAGTATATGTCCTTACTCTACCATCTATTGGTCTGCTGTAACTTGTTCACCGTATTTGTTTGCTTACTATCTACTATTTTGCAGAATGAAGAGGATGCTGAGATCAACTATAATTGTTTTTGTTGTAGAACGACTGAGTTCCGGAAAGGGCTTACAGAAGTTTTAGAAAGGTCTTATGATGAACAGGAGCGTTTTGAACTTTTGGGAGAAGTGTCTTTCCGGACACAAGTGGAACGACTGAGGAACTTGCGTGGCAGAGAAACGCGCTATAAGACTGAAAAAATGGGCAGTTCTTATCTTGATCATCACATAGGTATATATATATATATAAGTCTTCTCTAATTCTCTATGTGCTTCTGTTATTGAAAATGAATGAGTAGATAGTGAAGAATATCAGACAGAAATGTTGCACCTAACTATGCCACCAACAGAAGAATCATAATTGGTTGAGGAACAGATTCTTGAAATTTTCTGGTTGTTTTGTTTTTTTCCTGTCTATTCATACTCATATAGTTTTCTGCCCGTCTGCCTTCTGTTTTGACACAGGTGCATTAATGTAATATAAGCTCCATTAATGTATCTTCAACTATAAACTATAGCAATGTGGCAATCTTTTTGCTAGGATTTGTAAATTTCCCACTTAATTTCGCTGCCCTGATAGCCAGGACTCATGATCAGGTGGTTTTCAATTTTCTTTGTGGTTTATAGGCCTGTATATCCGGTTGCATTTGTTGTTTTTATTGCTGTGAAACAATGTCAAGTTGTTGATTGGGGTATACACTTTTGAAAGAAAACAGAGTGTTTTGAAACTGAAAGGAAAAAATTTTGAGGGTTTCTTTCTTCTTTTTTTTTTTCCTCTTTGCCATCAGTGCTGTGTTCAGATGCTTTGGTTCCTGCAGGATGTGTGGCCTTGACTACAACTATGCTGGTACTGACATTGTATATAATTTATTGGTTTTCTGGCCTTGTAGATTTAGCAGAAAAGATGAATTCAGCCAAAAACAATTCACATGAAGTTTTGAGTCTCTTGCGTGGTTTCTTCTATTGGCTGCAGGTGAATACCTCTAATTCTTCCATATCATTTTATCTGTTCATATTCCTGAGCTACCCGTCTGTTTCACTTCTCAACAGGGGCAATACGGGGGCAAATAATGTGATATTTTTCTTGCTATATCACACCGGGATTTCCATTGTAATATAGCACTATCTGTTGCCTACTAGATGCAAATTGAAATTGATTTTGTGCTTTGTCCTGTTATTACAAAATAACTTCCTGGACTATAAAGCTGTCTAAATGCCTTAAGATACTAGAGAGTCATAATGTGTTTTTATACAAGAAGAATATCCCTGTTAACATATGCTGAATATTCATATCAGAATCATGATGTGTTTTTATCCTAGAAGAGTATACCTGTCAACATATGTCAAATATTATGATGATGTATTTTTATACTAGAAAAGTATTCCCATCAATACATGTCGATTATTAATAACAGAATCATGATTTGTTTTCTGATTTTTGTACTTATATGCCCCTTCCGATTTGATGGTCCAGAATTTGGCGCAAGAAGGAGCATTTAAGCCTTGGTTGCACTCTGAGTGCTTGAAAGGGCTAAAACCCGGAGTTGAACGAAGATGATGAACCTAAAGAGGCTACAGGAAAATATGCAATGATCATACTTTCAAGTTTCAGCTACAGGGGTATCAATTGCAAAGGAACCCTGTTTTGCATGCTTTCGATTTTGGGAAGAAAATCCATTTTGGAGATCAAGGGCCTTCTTTTACCAATGCAGACCAGCTACTTTAGATGGTGAAAATCTTGCCCTGAATTTATGTTTGATTGGTGGAAGAATGGCCTGACAGGAAAGGTGTAAATAGCATTTTTGTGATGAGTGGCTATTTCTTTTCTTAATTTATATTCAGAGTGTGAATATCTAACAAAGAGGTTGGAGAAACCCTATCCTGATTTTTGTTTTCTGACATGACCAGTTTCTTCTAGAGAAAATATGTAAGTGATAGAACACAACCTGATGAAAGACACATAAAGCAAGTTTTCTATACTGGATTGAAGAGAAAGAAATAAACAAATAAACAATTCTTTGCTGTATTTGACATGGAATTTTGATATTTGGTTTTAATTTAAATACATTAATTTGATGCTTAAATTTTCATGTTTCATTATAAACTAATCAAATCAACATTAATTAATGTATAAATAAAGTATAATGATAAAAGGAAAACAGAAGAAGAGCATGACCAAGACCGAAATAGACTATCAAACATTTTGAGTAGCAGCAATTATTTTATCACAACAATATATGATCCACACCCACCTTTAGCGTGGCAATATCAGTAACCAAACATTTTGATTTAAAGCAATTATTTTATCATAATTAACAATATATTATGATATTCCATCAAATATGTATATTATGATCCACTCCCACTTTTAGTCCTCGAAAAACAAAAAACTCCCACTTTTAGCGTGGCAAAATTTTTTGCCGTTGCACCCATAATTATTATGGACGCCATGGTTATATTTGTGCAACAAAACGTTGTTTGTTTTCGAATGCTTCCTACCTTTATTTTTAGCTTCGAAGCTCTTTTATAAAATACTACAAAAGATAACTCGTATTGGCAGTCGAATGCAGTAATTTATTTTTTCTATTTGGTAGAGTACAATGTAGTAATTTTAAAATTTAATATTGTTAGGCTTATGCTGTACTGACCAGAAAAACATAAAAAAGAATTGGGCTTTTTATTATGTTTTTTTTTTTAAGAAATAATTTTTGTTTTAATTATGGTATCTGAAACTTTGTCACAACTAATCCGCTCTCTATTCTACGAGATTCATGACGTTTGGGTTACTTCTTATTGGGTTGGAGTTATGCCTCTTTCGAAAAAAGAAAAAAACTGAAAGCCCCGATTCCTATTTTACACATTAAAACCGCTTCCATTCTCCGCTTCTTATTGGTAGAAGGGCTTGAAACCCCAAATTTTGGACTTGTGCGCGTTCTGTTGGCAAATAAACCCTAGCTCTTAACAGCAGAGGTAAATTGCCTGGTAAAGGTGAAACTCTCGAATTTGTGGGTTTCTTTTTAATTTTTCTCTTTTGTTTTTGCTGTTATCTATTCGCTTTGTCTTCGATAACATGTAACTCTTATATCTTTCGTGTTCTTCTTTTGTTTCCATTGCTTTTATAGACTCTCTAATGTCTGTGTTTTTGTCTTCCAATTAAATGGCGAATATCTGGTAGACATCCATGCGTGGTAGGTTCTTAGTACTAGTAAGACATTAGTAAAAGCAGATTCACTTCAGGGATGATAATGTAAAAATCAGACCAGAACTTAGTCTTTCTCAGTTTAGAGATTTAGGCCCTGTTTGGAAACTTGTTTCCAAATCAAGTTTTCTGTTTTTATTGTTATGAGAATACAGAGAACACGTTTGGATGCCAAAAAACAATTATTTCTCCCAAAACAACTCCACAAAACAAGTCCCGTGAGAACCAAAAATAGAGAACAAAAAAAACAAGTTTTCTGTTTTCCTTTTACTTTTTCTATTTAGCTCCAAATTTAACTAGGCTTTTTATTGGTTCGTCAAATTCTAACAGATTGTTTGCGATGGTGAATAAATATTGCACATATTTTTTTCACAATAAATAGATAATTTTAAAAATCAAGTCATAAAGCCATACAAATTGCATAAGACATAAATGATGCGCACAACTTCGCACAAGCCCCTATGTGATGGCCATTCCCTGTTCCCCCATCTCCCCGGGTCTTCCCCTCCGGCATCGGCAGCCCATTCCACCTTATTCATCTACTCTTACATCCATCCCCCCTCACAATCCCTTACCTCCCACCTTTCTCCCTGGCCTTCCTTTAGCCTCACATATTCCATCATCCACCCAAATACAACCTTCTTTAAACCTTGCACCCCTGGTTTTCCCACCCCAGGTGCATGCTCCCATACCCAACATCACATCCGCACCACACCATGTTCCTGCTTCCACTGCAGGTTTTCAATCCGCCCCATCCCATGCTCCCGCTCCCACGGCGGGCTGTCTTTCTTCCACTCTCCATGCCACAGCCACTCAACTCCCTCCCATCCTCCCAAACCCTCCTCATATCCAGCATAACCCTCCTCATTTCCAGCCTAACCCATCAAAACCCCTTTCCTTCTCTAAATGGAGTCGTCAGTATGTCCAGACCGCTATCGATAACAATCAAGCCGTCAGCATTTATCTCGAGGACATCTCTCTCAGGTGGATCCCTACTGATATTCATTTGGTTATGTCCCGCTTTGGTGATTATTGGATGTTTTCATCCCTAAGAAGCTTAATAAGCTGGGTAAGAGATTCGCCTTTGTTCACTTTCGTAACAACACTGATATCCAGAGACTCCTACAAGGCATAGCCTCTATGTCAGTGGATGGAGTGCATTTGATAGCGAACATTGCTCGTGGAAGGAATGTAACGCCCCGGATTTTCATAATTTGATTTTTGGAATTTTTGAAATTTTTATTCCAATAATGCCCTTGAGGAATTTCCGGATTTTTGGTTATGGGAATAATTTATTTTCCTTGGAAATGATGTTTTTAGGTTGGCATTATAAGGGGTTTGAGTTCCGTCGGAAACGGGGACTTGTTTCGGGGTGAAACGGGGTTTTAACGTAGTTGTAATTAAAACTACGTCGTTTTGATAAAAGGGAAAAAAAAAAGAGGAGGGTTGACTCGGTAGCCAGGGTTGACCGCGCCTAAGTGAACGACAAGTCGTTCACTCGGCCGGCCAAAGCCCTAGCCGCCCTCCTCCTTCCTTCTTTTCTTTTTCTTTTCTCTTTTCCTTCCTTCTCCTCTTCTTTTCTTTTTCTCCCTAGCCGCCGTCGACCCCCCCTCTCTTCCTTCTCTCTCTCTCTCTCTCTCTCTCTCTCTTCTCCTCATCTTCCTCTCCCCCTCCCACGGTTTCCGTTCGATCCTCCTCATCCCTTCCTTGTTGCTTTCACGACGCCACACCCTTGAGCTAAGGAGTCAGTTCAACGCGGACGGGGACGGATGGTGGAGAGCTCGAGGTCGGGTCCACGACGAGCCGTCGTGTCTGGTAAGTGCCGCCGCTCCTGATTCCTTTCCTCTCATCCTTTATTCCTGTTGTTTCGTGGTTCGTGGTTGTTATTCCCGTTGTGGTGGACTAACCCGATTTGGGTTTGTTTTGGGTGGCGGTCGTGTTGGGGTTTTGTGTTGTGGTGGGTTGCTTGCTGCCGGCGATGGTGGCTGTCGTGTGTAGTGTTTTCTTGGTGGTTGTGTGGGGTTGTCCGACGGTGGGTTGTGGGGGTTCGGCTTGGTGATTGTCGGTGGTCGGGTCTGCACGGGTTGGTTGTGGGCTGTGCTGTGGGTGATGCTTGGCGATGAATGGTGTTGCTGATGGCTTGTCCCAGCAGAGAGAGGGGACTTGGGTTCGGTGGATTCAAGACAGTCCGAGTTGGACAGTGAATTCCGGGTAAGGATCCACGATCTCCTTTCTCTCCTCAATTCATTGTGGATTTGTGCTCTTGCGTTGATTTTTGGTTGAGTATGTGGGTTCTTTTGGTTGTCTCAGTAATGACAGAGCTGTGGTGGTGGTTGCTGTGTTTTTCCGGCGAGAGTGACCGGAATCCGGCGAGGCTCGGGAATTTTCCAGCGAGGGCTCGGGTTTGGTTCCGAAAGGGTAGAATAATTCCGGCTTGAGGGTATCTCTTCTTTTTCATGTATTTAATCTCTTATTCATGGCATGTAATAATTAACGCAGGTATAATTGTTGTATCGGGTATTAATGATATTTAGTGGAATACCGTGTGCGGGGTTGTGAGTGTGTATAGCCGGGAATTTACCGACACGGGTAGAACCATAGACCAGGACACATTTGGGCTCGGGTTGACCTTAGAACGGTTTTAGGGGAACCGGGCCCAGGCCCAATATTTCACTTATGAATAACCCTTGGATTTAAGTAATGGGCTTTGAGCCCAATTTTATACTCGGTTAATTATGGACTTAAGGAAGTGGGCCTTAGGCCCGGAATTGAATTTGGACTTAGATGGGCTTTAGGCCCGGGAACTCGTCAAGGACATAATGAATGGGCCGTGGGCCCGGGAGCTACTTTTGGACTTAGTTGGGCTTAAGCCCGGTGAACCTTAGGTTCCGATACTCGGATTTTAGGTGAGAGAACACCTTGTCGGGCTTAGAACCGGAAATTACATAATTGGCTAGCTAGGGACGGGTTTAACTCAATTGAGCATTTAGTTATCATGCATGCACGTTTCGGTTGTAATTGTTTTGTAATATTTGTGTGTGCCGGTATTCAGGCACGGGTAATTCCCCGGGAGCTGATGGATGTGTCTTGGGGAAAGCTCCACAGGATAATCGACGTTGAGGTGACTTTATACGTCTTTTTATGTTTGTATGCATGAGCTTGTTAGATTGGTCTGTTTGAGTTGCATGCCCTGTTTGCTAACATGCTGTGATCCGTATTGTGTGCCTATGTGTTACTTTTTGTTGGATGAGCATGATTTTTGAATTGTTATGGAATATAACATTGGAGTGATTTTGGGTGAATGGTGTGATGTACTGTGGGTCGGAGACCTGGATACTTGATTGAGTTGATAATTCACAGAACCCTGTTAAATCACAATCTCTTGGCACACATGAACTCATAGTTTGTGAATAAGAATAATGTACAGTAGAAGATAGGCTACTGTGTGCTGATGACCGGTTGGTTCGAGCGGGAAGTGATACCCCTCGGATTTGCATACGGGATAGAATGGTATATGTGGTTTAGCATATAGGTCTGTAATGACCGGTTCTACCTCCCTCCTTCTACCTCCCCCTTTCTACCTCCCCCTTTCTACCTCCCTCTTTCTCTCTGTCTCTCTCTCTCTCTCTCTCTCTCTGGATATGTTTGGGCTTCGTGCCTGGTTTTATTGGGCTTATGCCTGGTTGTCTCATGAGACGGGACCGAGCTCGACGTACACAGTAGGGGGCTCTGAATAATAAATATAATAAGAGAACTTTACACACATCAGATGAGAAATATGAACTATTGTATTAAGTGGTTGGCATGTTAGTATTGGTTATTGTGTGTTTGCTTACTTGTGTTTGTTTCTCTTCTTTCCTTTTGAACTTGCTTTGCACACCTACATAATTAGATTTATACTGCTCACTGAGTAGGCGACTCACATAATCGCCAACGTTGTTTTTCAAACTCTTAGTTAGCGTGCAGTCTCTTTCCACCTTTCCAGAGTACGGACGTGGTTATCTCAGCAGGTAGCTGTGCTTCTTCTCCCGGTTGGATCCATAGAGCCGACTTGCATTTCACTCTTTACTTTGGTTTTTATTTTATCTTCATCTTCCGCTGCATTGGATTTTGATGAGATGTCATTTTGATTTTCATTACTTTATCGGCGGGTTGCCGGGATTTGATATTTGATGATGTATCGGCGGGATGCCGGGTTGACTTGTGGCTTGTTAAGCCGGTTTGTTTTTGTTCTTTGTTACATCTCGGAATATTAAAATTTTCTTTCCAGATAATGTTTGATATTGGATTTCGTGTCCTGGATTTCAAGGGTATTTTGGTAATTGCCTTATGTTTAAGTATTTTATTTTAAAATTGGGACACGGGTGTTTCAGCTTGGTAGAGGAGCAGGCTTCAGATCCTTGGTTTTAAAAGTGTTTTAAACTTTGTTTTCAAAGTGATTTCTGTGTTTAAGCCTGTTTCCGGATTTATGACTCTAAAAGTGTTTTGACTCATTTGCATTCATATAGGCGTTGATATGGATCACCACGGGCAGCACAATGCTGAGGATGACGTCGCTACTCATGTCTCTGACAATGTGTCGGTGTAGCAGGTTCCCGTTGGTCAGGGGAACAATGATGCAGCAGGGAATAATGTTGTAGGTGGAGGACAAAATGTTGTACCACCCGTACCACCTGTTGTGGACCCAGCGTTCCAGTAGTATCAGGCTTTTCTGCAGTGGCAACAGTTCCAGCAGTTTCAGCAGTAGCAGCAGGGTGCCCAGCTGGTAGCACCTGCTGCAGCAGGTGGTATGGAGAGTGGATACAAACACATGGATGAGTCGGCAGTGAAGGAATTCTCAGGTGAAGAGGGCAAAGCCAAGGAGTTTGATGATTGGTTCTGACAGGTGGAGAATGTTCTGGAGAAGTTCACCTGTGCACCTGAGCAGAGGGCTCGATTTGCGGCACACAAGTTCACGGGGTATGCATTGACATGGTGGCAGGAACATGTGGCCAACCTACCGAAGCCTGTGGAGATGCCTTGGGAGGATTTCAAGGAGAAATTCTACAAGAAGTTTCTTACTGTTGGTTTTCTGGAGGAGCAGAAGAAGCATTTTCTTGAGGTGAAGCAGGGACTAGATGAGACTGTGTCTGCATTCAGGATCCGGTTCAGCATCCTTCTCTCTTATGCTAGGGAGTTTGTGCCCGATGAGGTGACGAAGTGTAGGCGGTTTGTTAACGGCTTACGTACAGAGTTGGCGCTAGCTGTGGCTGGTGGAGGGCACAAGACTTGGGAGGCAGTTTGTGAGGCTGCTTTTGATGCTGAGAGGGTTCAGTTGATTGGGAAGGAGGCTCAGACAGCCGAGCAGAAGAAGCAGTCATCTGCTTCAGGACAGAAGAGGCAGTATTCTGATGCCGGAGGTACAAATTTTTCTGGTGGACAGAGTTCTTCTTACCTGGGATCGAAGAAGTCCCGAGGGCAGAGTTATCAGGGTGGACCAGACAGATCCTCGGGAGGACGGTCCTATCAGTCTGGCTCTCAGGGACGGGGTTTCTCAGCACGATTCTCAGGTACAAGCTGGTATTGTAATAAGCCGGGACACCAGAAGTCATCTTGCTACAAGTGGATTAAGGATAGTGGTGGCAGTGGTTCCCAGAATACAGTACAGAGTTCTGTGGCTAGTGGCGCTGTTTCTTGTGGTCCGAACAGGGGTGGCGGACAACAGGGTCGAGGTCGTGGGGGTTCTGGAGCTCCGAACCGCGGGGGTGTGACTCAGTCTGCTGCAGCTCCTAGGGTTTATACCATCATCCGGGAGGAGGCAACTGATGCTCCAGAGGTTATAGCAGGTACATTTATGGTTTTTTGGTCAGTATGCACATGCTATAGTTGATCCAGGCTCAACACATTCTTTTGTATCACGTGCATTCATGACCATTCATGACATAGAAGATGATAACCTTAGTAGACCCTTGAGAGTCCGTTTACCCACTGGTGATATTGTAGTTGTGGATCGAGTATGTAGAGATGTATCGATAGAGTATGATAGTGAGAGTTTCTCTTCTAATCTTGCTGTCATGGACTTGGGAGAATTTGATGTTATCTTAGGCAAGGATTGGTTGTCCAGACATCAGGCTGTAGTTGATTGTCGGGCCAGGGAAGTTTCTTTGTCTTCTCTGTTGGGGCGTAGATTGGTGTTCGTTCGAGAACAAAGAGCCTTTTCGGCGTGTTGTGTCTCGGCAATCCAAGCTTTCAGGATGATCCGAGAGGGTTGTGATGCCTTTCTAGCTCTTGTGGTCGATTCTTCGGTACCAGTACCTGGAGTGGAGGATATCCCTATTGTTTGGGAGTTTCCTGACGTATTTCCTGATGACTTACTTGGGTTGCCTCCGGAGTGGGAGGTGGAGTATACAGTTGACTTGGTACCGGGAGTTGCACCTATTTCTATACCGCCCTACAGAATGGCTCCGGCAGAACTTCAGGAGTTGAAGAAACAACTAGAGGAGTTGTTGGGTAAGGGTTTTATTAGACCGAGCTTCTCACCATGGGGTCCCGGTCTTGTTCGTGAAGAAGAAGGATGGCAATATGCGGATGTGTGTGGACTATAGACAGTTGAACAAGGTGACTGTGAAGAACAAGTATCCTTTGCCCAGGATTGATGACTTGTTCGATCAGTTGCAGGGTGCATCCGTATTCTCGAAGATTGACCTGCGATCTGGCTACCATCAGGTTCGGATCGCAGAGCAGGACATACCGAAGACTGCATTCCGCACTCGGTATGGTCATTATGAGTTTGTGGTTGTTCCATTTGGGCTGATGAATGCACCGGCAGTGTTCATGTGTATGATGCAACAGGTCTTCCATGAATTCCTGGACCGGTTTGTGGTAGTGTTCATCGATGATATTCTGGTCTACTCGAGTAGTAAGGCCGAACATGAGGACCACTTGAGACAGGTTTTGCAGAGGTTGAGAGAAGAGCAGTTGTATGCCAAGCTCAGCAAGTGTGAGTTTTGGTTGGATGAGGTCGCATTTCTTGGGCATATTGTGTCCGGTGAGGGCATTAAGGTGGATTCTGCCAAGATTAAGGCAGTCATGGATTGTGAGCCACCGAAGAGTGTATCGGAAATACGGAGTTTTCTTGGACTTGTTGGTTACTACCGGAGGTTCATTGAGGGTTTTTCATTAATAGCGGGTCCCATGACTAAGTTGTTGAGGAAAGACTGTACTTTTGTTTGGGATGACCGTTGTCAGAAGAGTTTTGAGGAGTTGAAGAGTCGGTTGACTTCTGCACCGGTTTTGACTGTTCCGAGACCCGGAGTGGAGTACACGGTGTTCAGTGATGCTTCTGGTTTGGGCTTGGGATGTGTTTTGATGCAGGAGGGCCGGGTGATTGCTTATGCCTCTAGGCAGTTGAGAACTCACGAGAGGAACTATCCGACCCATGATCTGGAGTTAGCTGCTGTGGTCTTTGCTTTGAAGATCTGGAGACACCATCTGTACGGTGAGAAGTGTCGGATTTTCACAGATCATAAGAGTTTGAAGTACATCATGACCCAAAGGGAGCTTAATATGAGGCAGAGACGCTGGATTGAGCTTCTGAAGGATTATGATTGTACTATTGAGTACCATCCGGGCAAGGCCAATGTTGTTGCAGATGCATTGAGCCGGAAGAGAGTGGCATCTACGGATGAGGACTCAGTTTCTTATGCTTTGCCCTCCTTGGTGGAGTTGAGGTCGTTGGATGCACAGTTGGAGGTGGATATTACTGGAGCGTTGCTTGAAAGTTTGAGCATCCGACCGACCTTGCGGGATAAGATCATGGAGTTGTAGTATGGTGATACTCATTTAGCAGAGTTGAGGGATAAGGCTCTCGGTGGAGAGAGTTCTAGTTTCTATGTCCGGGAGGATGGTGCTTTGATGACCGGTGATCGGTTGTGTGTTCCGGATGTCGATGATTTGAGGAGATGGATTATGGATGAAGCGCATAATGCGCCATATGCTATGCATCCTGGTAGCACCAAAATGTACAAGAACTTGAAGAGTCATTATTGGTGGCCTGGGATGAAGAAGGATGTTGCAGAGTTTGTGGCTCGTTGTATGACTTGTCAGCAGGTGAAAGCCGAGCATCAGGCTCCTGCCGGCAAGTTAAGATCTTTGACTATTCCGCAGTGGAAGTGGGAGTATATCACTATGGACTTTGTGATCGGGTTACCGAGGACCCGGGGTCGACATGATGCCATCTGGGTCATTGTTGACAGGTCGACCAAGTCAACTCATTTCCTACCGATTCAGCAGACGGATACAATGGATAAGCTGGCGAGGTTATATGTCTCGGGTATTGTCCGTCTACATGGAGTTCCACTATCTATTGTGTCGGATAGGGATCCGAGGTTTACTTCCCATTTTTGGAAGAGCTTACAGTCAGCTTTGGGTACTAAGCTGAATTTCAGTACTGCATTCCATCCGCAGACCGATGGGCAGTCAGAGAGGACCATACAGACGCTGGAGGATATGCTTAGAGCATGTGTGCTCAACTTCAGTGGTTCTTGGGTTGAGACATTACCGTTGGTTGAGTTTGCTTATAACAACGGGTATCACTCTAGTATCGGTATAGCGCCTTATGAGGCTTTGTATGGGCAGAAGTGTCGTAGTCCGATCTGTTGAGATGAGGAAGGTCAGAGACAGGTGGTTGGTCCGGACCTAGTCCAGGAGACTGTTGATCAGATCGAGGTGGTTAAGCAGTGCATGAGAGCTGCTCAGGACTGGCAAAAGAGTTTTGCTGATAAGCATCGTCGGGAGATGGAGTACAGTGTAGGTGACAGAGTTTTCCTCCGTGTTGCTCCCTGGAGAGGTGTTATCCGGTTTGGGAGGAAGGGCAAGTTGAGCCCTCGTTATATTAGTCCTTATGAGATTAAGGAGTGGATTGGTCCGCTGGCCTACAGGTTGGCTTTACCGGAGGAGCTGTCACGCATACATGATGTATTCCATGTTTCGAACCTGAGGCGTTATCGGTCTGATCCTAGTCATGTTGTATCCCCAACAGAGGTGGAGGTTTCTGAGGATTTGACCTATGTTGAGGAGCCGGTGGAGATATTGGCTCAGGAGGTGCGGCAGTTGAGGAGTCGTACCATTCCTATGGTTCGGGTTAGATGGAGCCGTCATTCTCCGAATGAGGCTACTTGGGAGGTTGAGTCCCATATGGGGGAGCAGTATCCCCACTTGTTTTGATGTTTCATATCTTGTAATTTCGAGGACGAAATTTTCTTATGTGGGGTAGAACTGTAACGCCCCGAATTTTCATAATTTGATTTTTGGAATTTTCGAAATTTTTATTCCAATAATGCCCTTGAGGAATTTCTGGATTTTTGGTTATGGGAATAAATTATTTTCCTTGGAAATGATTTTTTTAGGTTGGCATTACAAGGGGTTTAAGTTCCGTTGGAAACGGGGACTTGTTTCGGGGTGAAACGGGGTTTTAACGTAGTTGTAATTAAAACTACGTGGTTTTGATAAAAGGAAAAAAAAAAGAGGGTTGACTCGGCAGCTAGGGTTGACCGCGCCTAAATGAACGACAAGTCGTTCACTCGGTCGGCCAAAGCCCTAACCGCCCTCCTCCTTCCTTCTTTTCTTTTTCTTTTCTCTTTTCCTTCCTTCTCCTCTTCTTTTCTTTTTCTCCCTAGCCGCCGTCGACCCCCCTCTCTTCCTTCTCTCTCTCTCTCTCTCTCTCTCTCTCTCTCTCTCTCTTCTCCTCATCTTCCTCTCCCCCTCCCACGGTTTCCGTTCGATCCTCCTCATCCCTTCCTTGTTGCTTTCACGACGCCACACCCTTGAGCTAAGGAGTCGGTTCAACGCGGACGGGGACGGACGGTGGAGAGCTCGAGGTCGGGTCCACGACGATCCTCCTCATCCCTTCCTTGTGGCTGTCGTGTGTGGTGTTTCTTGGTGGTTGTGTGGGGTTGTCCGACGGCGGGTTGTGGGGGTTCGGCTTGGTGATTGTCAGTGGTCGGGTCTGCACGGGTTTGTTGTGGGTTGTGCTGTGGGTGTTGCTTGGCGGTGAATGGTGTTGCTGATGGCTTGTCCCAGTAGAGAGAGGGGACTTGGGTTTGGTGGATTCAAGACAGTCCGAGTTGGACAGTGAATTCCGGGTAAGGATCCACGATCTCTTTTCTCTCCTCAATTCATTGTGGATTTGTGCTCTTGCGTTGATTTTTGGTTGAGTATGTGGGTTCTTTTGGTTGTCTCGGTAATGACAGAGCTGTGGTGCTGGTTGCTGTGTTTTTCCGGCGAGGCTCAGGAATTTTCCGGCGAGGGCTCGGGTTTGGTTCCGAAAGGGCAGAATAATTCCGGCTTGAGGGTATCTCTTCTTTGTCATGTATTTAATCTCTTATTCATGGCATGTAACAATTAACGCGGGTGTAATTGTTGTATCGGGTATTAATGATATTTAGTGGAATACCGTGTGCGGGGTTGTGAGTGTGTATAGCCGGGAATTTACCGACACGGGTAGAACCATAGGCCGGGACACATTTGGGCTCGGGTTGACCTTAGAACGGTTTTAGGGGAACCGGGCCTAGGCCCAATATTTCACTTATGAATAACCCTTGGATTTAAGTAATGGGCTTTGAGCCCAATTTTATACTCGGTTAATTATGGACTTAAGGAAGTGGGCCTTAGGCCCGGAATTGAATTTGGACTTAGATGGGCTTTAGGCCCGGGAACTCGTCAAGAACATAATGAATGGGCCGTAGGCCCGGGAGCTACTTTTGGACTTACTAGGGCTTAAGCCCGGTGAACCTTAGGTCCCGATACTCGGATTTTAGGTGAGAGAACACCTTGTCGGGCTTAGACCCGGAAATTACATAATTGGCTAGCTAGGGACAGGTTTAACTCAGTTGAGCATTTAGTTATCATGCATGCACGTTTTGGTTGTAATTGTTTTGCAATATTTGTGTTTTGCCGGTATTCAGGCACGGGTAATTCCCCGGCACCTGGTGTATCTGTCTTGGGGAAAGCTCCACAGGGTAATCGACGTTGAGGTGACTTTATACGTCTTTTTATGTTTGTATGCATGAGCTTGTTAGATTGGTCTGTTTGAGTTGCATGCCCTGTTTGCTAACATGCTGTGATCCGTATTGTGTGCCTATGTGTTAGTTTTTGCTGGATGAGCATGATTTTTGAATTGTTATGGAATATAACATGTGGAGTGATTTTGGATGAATGGTGTGATGTATTGTGGGTCGGAGACCCGGATACTTGATTGAGTTGATAATTCACAGAACCCTGTTAAATCACAATCTCTTGGCACACATGAACTCATAGTTTGTGAATAAGAATAATGTACAGTAGAAGATAGGCTACTGTGTGCTGATGACCGGTTGGTTCGAGCGGGAAGTGATACCCCTCGGATTTGCATGCGGGATAGAATGGTATATGCGGTTTAGCATATAGGTCTGTAATGACCGGTTCTACCTCCCTCCTTCTACCTCCCCCTTTCTACCTCCCTCTTTCTCTCTGTCTCTCTCTCTCTCTCTCTATGGATGTGTTTGGGCTTCGTGCCTGGTTTTATTGGGCTTATGCCTGGTTGTCTCATGAGACGGGACCGAGCTCGACGCACACAGTAGGGGGCCCTGAATAATAAATATAATAAAAAAACTTAACACACATCAGATGAGAAATATGAATTGTTGTATTAAGTGGTTGGCATGTTAGTACTGGTTATTGTGTGTTTGCTTACTTGTGTTTGTTTCTCTTCTTTCCTTTCGAACTTCCTTTGCACACCTACATAATTAGATTTATACTGCTCACTGAGTAGGCGACTCACATAATCGCCAACGTTGTTTTTCAGACTCTTAGTTAGCGTTCAGACTCTTTCCACCTTTCCAGAGTACGGACGTGGTTATCTCAGCAGGTAGTTGTGCTTCTTCTCCCGGTTGGATCCATAGAGCCGACTTGCATTTCACTCTTTACTTTGGTTTTTATTTTATCTTCATCTTCTGCTGCATTGGATTTTGATGAGATGTCATTTTGATTTTCATTACTTTATCGGCGGGTTGCCGGGATTTGATATTTGATGATGTTTCGACGGGATGCCGGGTTGACTTGTGGCTTGTTAAGCCGGTTTGTTTTTGTTCTTTGTGACATCTCGGAATATTAAGATTTTCTTTCCAGATAATGTTTGATATTGGATTTCGTGTCCTGGATTTCAGGGGTATTTTGGTAATTTCTTTATGTTTAAGTATTTTATTTTAAAATTGGGACACGGGTGTTTCAAGGAATGCTTCATCCACGCCTACTGTGAGGTCACTTGAGACCAATCCCTATCTGAAGCATAATCCGGTATCAAACGGTAGATCCTCTGCAGACGTGATTAGGGATCCTCGTCAGCCTCCCTCAGTGAACAGTTCTAAGAAGAATGCTGAGCGTTCTTATATTCCTAAGGATGCTTCCCTATCTTGGCTGCACTGCTGTATCTTCGGCACTCTCAAGTCTCCTATGGCCCCCATTGAGATTCTGGAATCTTTCTCTGATAAGGAAGTTGAGTGTTTCAAGCTTGTTTCGATGGGTGGTGATTCCTTCCTTCTAAGGTTTCATTCGTCAGAATGCAGAGATAAGTTCCTTCAATGCAAACCCTAACACCTAGACGAGATTTTCAGCACCTTCAGAGCTTGTAAGGAAGGTGACGTTGCTAAAAATCGGCTCTGCTGGTTTCTTGTCAAAGGCATCCCTCCTCACGTTTGGTCTCTTGATTTCTTCAAGTTTGTTGTATCTAAGGTTGGGCTATTTGTTGATTGGAGCCTTGATACCAACTGTAGGGAAAGACTAGATGTTGCAGAGATTCTTGTATTAACTGAGTCCATGAATTTTATCAACTCCAAGGTTTCCATCAATGTCGGTGGGGTGATTTCTGATATCAGTATAGCAGAATCCCAATTTGATCCATTGGATTGGAGTAGCAGTTCTCCCTCCGGTGTGGGCTCCTATCTGGACGCCGGCGCGTTACCTAAATACGATGGGAAGCAAGTGGTTTCTGATGATGTTGCCCATCAACAGTATCATCACTCCCCACGTTCCAACTATCCCCACCAATCAACCCCCTCTGCTGAGCACGCTTCACTGGACCCATTTAATTTGGGTCCTATTATCAATAAGACCCTCACAGAATCCGATCCAACTGCCAGACCATCCCATTCAAATTCCAACTACTCCAATATGACATTTCCCTCTGAGCTGTCAGATATTTCTCCTCGTTCAAAACTTGCTGCCAATCATGAGTCGGGTCAGTATGATGAGTCTGATGCCATTCACACCAGCCCACTTTTCTCCCACCCAAGCCCAACTCCCTCCCCCCCCCCCCCCCCCCCCCCCCCCCCCCCCCCCCCCCCCCCCCCCCCCCCCCCCCCCCCCCCCAGCCCAAATTTCTGCAGCCCCTAACCTTGTGAGCCCGATCTCCTATCCTCTAGTGCCATATCCTGATTCCCTTCTCACGGATTTAATTGGTTTCAATAGCCCCTCTCCCTTCAAACCTCTTCCACTTGAAAGTGGCGCATCCTCCTCTTCATGCCCTCCTCAATCTATTCAATCTATGACTTCATGGAGTACTTCCTGGCCCGTTATCTCAGCTATGCCCAGCCAAGCTGAGTTTCAAAACGCTGTTAATAGGCAGGTCTCTGCCATACTGAAGAATTTGGAGATTAAACAGAAGAGGAAGGTTAAATTTCTTTCCTCTAAAGGTAGTGTTCTTTCCTTCCCTGAAACATTGAAGCGGTCTCCGATTCGACATTCCGAAGGATGAATAAGCGAGTAATTTCTGATCATGAATCAAGTGCCCCTATTCCTGTCTCTTTTTGTGATTTGGAAATTCAAGAGACAAACAAAGTAGGTGAACTGATTGGCTGGGACAGAAGCGATAAAATTCCTGAGACTGATTTGTTAGTGGGGCAGATGGTAGATAATGAAGCTTTTGATTGGGTGCAGTCTCGCACGACTGCCTGATCATTGTCTTTTCTCGGTGTTACCTTCATATTTTATGTTTAGTGAAACGCCCGTGTCCCAATTTATTAATAAAAAATAGAATTTGAATATAAAATGACTTAATTGCCCATATCATTTCCGGGACACGAAAATCATCAACTGAACACCCGTATCCCAAATAACCCAATAAATTAATTACAACATGAGAAGTGACCAAAATGCCCATCTCTCAGGGATACGATATCAACAACTTAATCAACACACAATTATACAAGGAAACGAGTATGCAGCGGAAGACAAATAACATGTTTGCAGTGAACTCTATGGATCCGACCAGAGGAGAGGATAACGCTGCCACCTGCTGATAGCATCACTGCTCAATGAGCAGTTAACCTGAAAAAAACTGTGAGGGGGTGGGACCAACCACTGTCTCACCTTAAACAAATAAACCAAAGTATACAAATACAAATCAACCACAAATATCGGCATCAGGCAAAAGCAATCATAGTGCACAAACAAGTCACAATGCATATCACAAGTCATCAACAGACTTCAAACAATCTCTTGTCTTTTATCGTCTTATTATAGTTATACTTTATTATTTTTAGAGTTTTAACATTTTATTAGGGCCCTCTACCGTGTGCGTCGAGCTCGGTCCCGTCTGATCAGACAACCAGGGCATAAGCCCAAATACAATCAGGGCCCAAGCCCAAATATCATCATAGAGAGAGAGACAGACAGAGAGAAAGAGGGAGGTAGAAAGGGGGAGATAGAAAGAGGGAGGTAGAACCGGTCATCACAGACCCATATGCAAAACCGCATATACCGTGCTATCCTGCATGCAATCCCGAGGGGTATCACTTCCCGCTCGAACCAAATGGTCAACAGCCCCATAGTAGAATATTTTTATAGTACATTATTCTTAGGTATGCTTAAAGAGTTATGTGTACCATACGTTATGATTATACAGGATTGTGTGGGTTTAATTTCTTATTCACAAATTCGGGCCTCCAGCCCACAGTCCGACACACAAACCACCAATCCATATCACATGTTACTCAACATAACAAAACAAGTCATGATTGACAGGCACAATATATCACATCGGACAACAGGTCACATAATCAGGCACACCACATCATAGGTATCATCAAGAAAATACACTTTGCAAATAGCAACATCAGCACAACAGGCATACACGCATACAGCATTCAGTGCCAAACAAATATTACCACTTTGCATATCATGCTAATTAACCGAGTATTGTAGGCAGTAATGCATACAAGGGATTATATGTCCTTACCTGGGGTATGTTAATTGCCTCGGAACCCGAAATTCGTTCCGCCTCATCAATCCTATATTTATAACAAAGTATAACCACACATAAGGTTTGTATAAAAATATGATGAAGCATGCTAATGAAATGCTCGACTCAATAAGCTCGGCCCTAACTATCCTGTTATGAAGAATGTAACTCTCACACACAATCCATGTCTCCATTGTGTTACAAGCCTAAAGGTCCACAGGGCCTAAGCCCGACTAAGTCCAAATCATAACTGGGGCCTAAAGTCCATATCACTCAAGACCACTATAAAACCCAATTATGCACTTGGGCTTGAAGCCCGGTACACATTGAGTCCAAAACAACTCATACAGAGTTATGGTGTATCTTAATCGGTCTGGGCCCGATTTTCCTAATTTTCGTTCTAAGGTCATACCCGAGCCCAAGTCTTTCCCGGCTTAAGGTTATATCCGCGCCGGTAAGATTCCGGCCACGCGTCTCTCAACGTACCATACTCGTTTTCCACTAAGTCCATTATATTTTGATACGTCACTTAATTTCTTTGCAAAACATGGGCTTGCTCGGTAATTGGACAGTTACCACCAGCCAAAAGCTTATGGACACTACCAAATCTTCCCTGCAAGGCCTTGATTCAACCACTGCATCCCCAAATCGAGCACAGAACATCAACAACCGATTTGAAACCAAAGTAGGGCCACCAGAAAATTACCAGATTCTGATTTGATACGAATCAGCACCGGTTTCCAATCACCATGCTTCATTCCTGTCAAGACTAATAGGACCCGAGCCAAACCACCACAAACAGAACCTCAATCCCACTACCAAAACCGACAACACACGCCCGCCAAAAGCTCGGCCACCACGACTAGCAGCAGATCAAAACCGGACCACCAACAACACAGGACGACCACCAGCCAAACCAACACCACTGCATGTGAGCCCGAGCCCGGCAGCAAACCAGCGCCAACCCGCAACCAGCACACAGTCCAAATCGGGTTAGTCATAATAACCCGAGCAAGGTACAGAAAACAGGGAAGAGGAAAGGAAGGAGAACAGGAAATGGAGGGCGGCTTACCGGCAAGAGGCGACTGCGGCAGCGACGACCTCGCGACGCTGTCCCGTCCCCGCCCAAACAAGGCCTCTTGTCTCTTTCCCGTTGCAGCGGCTGTGGTGGCTTCCAGGAGGTCTGAGAGCGATAACTCGAAGAGAGGAAGAAGAAATATGGTGGCGGCGGCGTGAAGGGAAGACGAGGTGAAAAGAGAGAAAGAAGTGACGAGAGGAGATTATGCCGACAGTTATCCAGAAGTGGAGAGAGGAGTTGAGAAAGAAAAGCAAGCCAGAGGGAGTGTGGGGTGAGCCGTCGGGAGAGAAAGAGAAATGGGGAAGAGAGAGAGAGAAAAGAAAGATTGTATAAGCGCACTTTAGGGTTAGGGCTTTCTTCAAAAGCGAAACAGCGTCGTTTTGCTTCCAAACGACGTCACTTCTTCTACAAGCCCCTCCTCTGGTCAACCTCAAAGTTAAAACGCATCCCTTTGTGTGTTTTAGGTTTTGGATTTACCAAAACTACGTAGTTTTAGTAAAAACTACACCCCATCTTGTGTTTTAATCCAAAACACTATTAAATGCTAAACAAAATTAATACTTGGAAATAAATGATTGAACCATACTAGAAATAAATTTATCAAGAACAAGAAAAATAATTCCCGTGAATTCCGTGAGGGCATATTTGGAAATTAGATCCCAAAATTTTTCGAAACTTTCACAGAAATAATTACCAAAAATCGGGGCGTTACAGTTCTACCCCACTTAACAAAATTTCGTCCTCGAAATTTGCAGAATAAGTCAAGCAGCCTTGTGCTTAACTGACACAAACAAGTGTCACCCGGTATCAAAATACTGTTGGCCAAAACTACCAAGTAGAACCTTCATGTCCATCAATCACATTTCCAACCAAGAACTCCGATGTACCAAATCAATCATTGACTTTGGTACAACATGATTAATAAAGCATAAGATCAAAGCAGTAACCCATTAGTTTTATCCAATCATCCTCACCATTGATAATACAAGAATCCATAAACAATTTCATTTATCATCACTCAACCAAACCTATCCAATCTTTTAATCCATTAAGCATATCCTCTGATAACCGAACCCACAATTGTTACCTAAGTAACAAGATCATCACTCCCACCGTGAATACCTCAAGACCATAAATCCATACATGTTCTGAACCACAAAGTATTTCCTTAATCATACACCAATCCAATCAAAATCGTATATATATCCCGGATCATACCTTAGGTATTAAAAACCAATCATTACCGAGATAACGTAATTATAATTTCCATAACTTGGATTCCTCACGACCCAAACATCATTTCATAACTCAAACTTATGCATCTAGCCCTCAAGCCATTCTTAACACTGACTCCAAAATTTCTTTGATAAAGAAATTAAAACATCAATGTATCTCTCATCACGTAACTAACAACCTAGTAACTGAATCACAATCCCCGAGATCACCTCAAAATCAAACCTCAATACAAACAAACTACCGGCATCCCTCAGCACAAGAACTATAACCTCAACAAAATTCATGATCAAAACTTTCCTATAGCTATCACCATTAATATCTCAAATTCCAACAAGGTTAGATACCTCAAGTATCATTAAAAGACTTTTCCCTGGATATTCTACTAGATCAACCTCAAATTAAGCATAATTGACAGATAACTCTCCAAACATACCATTAAATCAAACTCAAATTTAATCAACAATTATCAGCTCGAACTCCAAACAAAATTTAACCATTTAATAATTCACCAGTAAATTCAAGTCCTTAAACCCAGATAATCAAACCACAAATAACATGATCACAAAGATTACAAGAATCATCTCCACAAGAATCATATCAAATCATCCTTGATAGATGTAACCTCCAAAAGCAAAACGATGGTTCTTACTTGTATTGGTCAGTTCCATATCTGGAATTATCAGACATGTTACCGTAGGGCAGCACCTTCGGCAACAACACAAGGAGAAGCAACAACGGTGTACTCACACAGACAAGAAACATAAGAGTCTACACCGACTCTAACAAGGCATTGAATACACCACAAAATACACTTTACTATAGCCTAAGCTGTAAAGAAAACATGTCATTTCAATGACAATACCGGGTCACTTCGACCCTCAGCAGGTGCGTGTCCTCCTCCGGATCCATAGTACGACTCACTATATGAATGCATATGACTATGCAACAGACAACTCAAAAAGGAGCAGACTCATGCACATAAAAGCACGAAACATATCCATACATCCCAAAGGATCTACAGCCTGCTCCGCTACCAACTGAAACGCCCGTGTCCCAATTTATTAATATAAAATAGAATTTAAATATAAAATGACTTAATTGCCCTTATCATTCCCGAGACGCGAAAATTATCAACTAAACACCCGTATCCCAAATAACCCATTAAATTAATTACAACATAAGAAGTGACCAAAATGCCCTTCTCTCCGGGATACGATATCAACAACATAATCAACACACAATTATACAATTAATTATACAAGGAAGCGAGTAAGCAGCGGAAGACAAAACATATAGTAACATGTATGCAGTGAACTCTATGGATCCGACCCGAGGAGAGGATAACGCCGCCACCTGCTGATATGCATCACTGCTTAATGAGCAGTTAACCTGAAAAAGACTATGAGGGGGTGAGACCAACCACTGTCTCACCGCAAACAAATAAACCAAAGTATACAAATACAAATCAACCACAAATACCGGCATCTGGCAGAAGCAATCATAGTGCACAAACAAGTCACAATGCATATCACAAGTCATCAACAGACTTCAAACAATCTCTTGTCTTTTATCATCTTATTATAGTTATACTTTATTATTTTTAGAGTTTTAACATTTTATTAGGGCCCTCTACTGTGTGCGTCGAGCTCGGTCCCGTCTGATAAGACAACCAGGGCATAAGCCCAAATACATTCAGGGCCCAAGCCCAAATATCATCATAGAAAGAGAGACAGACAGAGAGAAAGAGGGAGGTAGAAAGAGAGAGATAGAAAGAGGGAGGTAGAACCGGTCAACACAGACCCATATGCAAAACCGCATATACCGGGCTATCCCGCATGCAATCCCGAGGGGTATCACTTCCCGCTCGAACCAACCGGTCAACAGCCCCATAGTAGAATATTTTTATAGTACATTATTCTTAGGTATGCTTAAAGAGTTATGTGTACCATACGTTATGATTATACAGGATTGTGTGGGTTTAATATCTTATTCACAAGTCCGGGCCTTCAGCCCACAGTCCACCACACAAACCACCAATCCATATCACATGTTACTCAACATAACAAAACAAGTCATGATTGACAGGCACAATATATCACATCGGACAACAGGTCACATAATCAGGCACACCACATCATAGGTATCATCAACATAATACACTTTGCAAAAAGCAACATCAGCACAACAGGCATACACGCATACAGCATTCAGTGCCAAACAAATATTACCACTTTGCATATCATGTTAATTAACCGAGTATTGTAGGCAGTAATACGTACTAGGGTTTATATGTCCTCACCTGGGCCATGTTACTTGCCTCGGAACCCGAAATCCGTTCCGCCTCATCAATCCTATATTTATAACAAAGTATAACCACACATAAGGTTTGTATAAAAATATGATGAAGCATGCTAATGAAATGCTCGACTCAATAATCCCGGCCCTAACTATCCTGTTATGAAGAGTGTAACTCTCACACACAATCCATGTCTCCATTGTGTTACAGGCCTAAAGGTCCACAGGGCCTAAGCCCGACTTAGTCCAAATCGTAACTGGGCCTAAAGTCCATATCACTCAAGACCACTATAAAATCCAATTATGCACTTGGGCTTGAAGCCCGGTACACATTGAGTCCAAAACAACTAATACAGGGTTATAGTGTATCTTAATCGGTCTGGGCCCGGTTTTCCTAATTTTCGTTCTAAGGTCATACTCGATCCCAAGTCTTTCCCGGCTTTAGGTTATATCCGCGCCGGTAAGATTCCGGCCACGCGTCTCTCAACGTACCACACTCGTTTTCCACTAAGTCCTTTATATTTTGATACATCACTTAATTCCTTTGCAAAACATGGCATGCTCGGTAATTGGAATATACAACTTTGTCCAAAAATTACCGTGTAATGTCGGTTCTCGATACTCACCGGAATGGTAACCGCGTCTGCCGGATAACACCCCAACTCGCCGGATTCCGGTGAACCTCGCTGGAAAATTCACAGAATCACAGAACACTGCTGAAGGCCAAAACAACAACCATATTAAGGTTTAATCTCACAGAAAGAGATCCCATAACTCGAGTTCAAAGTAGATCACCAGAAAACACTTACCACCAGCCAAAACCTCATGGATAGTACCAAATCTTCCCTGCAAGGCCTCGATTCAACCACTGCATCCCCAAATCGAGCACAGAACAACAACACCTGATTTGAAACCAAAGCAGGGCCACCAGAAACTTACCAGATTCTGACTCGATACGAATCAACACTGGATTCCAATCTCCATGCTTCATTCCTGTCAAGACTCACCGGACCCGAGCCAAATCACCACAAATAGAACCTCAATCCCACTGCCAAAACTGACAACACACGCCAGCCCAAAGCTCGGCCACCACGACTAGCAGCAGATCAAAACCGGACCACCAACAACACAGGACGACCACCAGCCAAACCAACACCACTGCATGTGAGCCCGAGCCCGGTAGCAAACCAGCGCCAACCCGTAACCAGCACACAGTCCAAATCGGGTTAGTCATAATAACCCTAGCAAGGTACAGAAAATAGGGAAGAGGAAAAGAAGGAGAACAGGAAATGGAGGGCGGCTTACCGACAAGAGGCAACTGCGGTAGCGACGACCTCACGGCACTGTCCCGTCCCTGCCCAAACAAGGCCTCCTGTCTCTTGCCCGTTGCAGCAGCTGTGGTTGCTTCCTGGAGGTATGAGAGCGATAACTCGAAGAGAGGAAGAAGAAATATGGTGGCGGCGGCGTGAAGGGAAGACGAGGTGAAAAGAGAGAAAGAAGTGATGAGAGGAGATTATGCCGACGGTTATCCCGAAGTGGAGAGAGGAGTTGAGAAAGAAAAGCAAGCAAGAGGGAGCATGGGGTGAGCCGTCGGGAGAGAAAAAGAAGTGGGGAAGAGAGAGAGAAAAGAAAGATTGTATAAGTGCACTCTAGTGTTAGGGCTTTCTTCAAAAGCAAAACGGCGTCGTTTTGCTTCCAAACGACGTCACTTCGTCTACAAGCCCTTCCTCTGGTCAACCTCAAAGTCAAAACGCATCCCTTTGTGTGTTTTAGGTTTTGGCTCTACCAAAACTACGTAGTTTTAGTAAAAACTACATCCCATCTTGTGTTTTAATCCAAAACACTATTAAATGCTAAACAAAATTAATACTTGGAAATAAATGATTGAACCATACTAGAAATAAATTTATCAAGAACAAGAAAAATAATTCCCGTGAATTCCGTGAGGGGATATTTGGAAATTAGATCCCAAAATTTTTCGAAAATTTCACAGAAATAATTACCAAAAATCGGCGTTACATTAAGTATCATATCATGGAACGTCAGAGGCATTTGTTCCTCATCTAAGCAGTCTTGTGTGCGCCACCTTGTGCATCAAAAGAGTCCTAAATTTTTTTTTCTCAGCGAAACCAAATGCTCCGGAGTCGATGCTACCTTATGTAGATCTATTTGGGGTGCAGGAAACATTGATTTCCTCTCTGTTGACTCAATTGGGCTAGCTGGAGGGTTAATAATGATCTGGGATTGCAACTACTTTAAACTGTCCAGAGCTGCTACATCAGAACAATGGATTATCATGGAAGGTGATTTGTTTTTGCAGGATAAACGCATTACCCTTTGTGGGGTTTACGGGAAGCCCGACCTTGATCTTCATGTCCAGATGTTCGAAGAATTAACAAACCTTAAGTTCTCTTATCATTCTCCTTGGCTTATTCTAGGGGACTTCAATGAGACTTTATCCTCTTCTGATCGTAAAAGTGGTCGTCTGCTGGCTAGGGGTGCCAATGCTTTTAGAAGGTTCGTGAGTGATCTTAATTTGATGGAGTTTCAGTTGAAGGATAGACTTTTTACATGGGGCAATCTAAAATCTGCCAGCCGCATAGATCGTGTCTTTGCAGAAGGAGAATGGACTTTGATTTTTCCACACTTATACTTATCTTCTGGTAGTAAACAACAATCGGATCATGTACCCTTGTTCTTATCACAGGATTGCAGTTCCCCAGAAAAGAGGCCTTTCCGCTTCATCAACGCGTGGTGGGAGTTCCCTGGTTTCATGGACGTCATTAAGGGGATGTGGGAGGATTCGTGTGCTACGTTCCCGGGTAGATTTATTTTGCTTAAGAAGTGTATGCTAAGAAGGCTGCTATCTAAGTGGAACACTGAGTGCTTTGGAAGTCTAAATTCTAACATTGAATCTCTTCAATGTGAGATAGATGTTTTAGATAAAATTGCAGACACCAGAGCGTTATCGAATGCTGTACTTAGCTGAGCACACGAGATTAAAGTCGAAATTTCTACCAATTCTAGACAGCTGGAATCCCTTTGGAAACAGAAGTCTAGGATGAGATGATGTCGACTTGGCGATTGTAACACAAAATACTTCCACTTGGCTGCTTCTAACAGGGGTCGGAAAAATAGGATTGAAAACATTCATGTGAATGGAATTTTGACTTCTGATCCTGTCTCAATTAAGCAAGCAGCTACTGACTTCTTTTCAAAACTATACACTTCTGGGACACTATCAGGCCGGGTATTGGATCGCTGGCTTTCCAAAGATTATCTACTCAAGATGCCTTATCTCTTGAAAACCCAATCACTTTGGATGAGATAAAATCAGCCGTATGGAGCTGTGATAGCTCTAAGGCCCCTGGGCCTGATGGTTTTAACTTTTCATTGAATAAAAAGTGTTAGGACCTGCTAAAATTCGTTCTATTGGATATGGTATCTGAGTTTTTTAAATCTGCAAGACTCCTTAAGGGTGCCAACTTCGGCTATATCACTCTGATTGCGAAAAAAATCAGGGGCTGTCTCCCTTGATGACTTCAGGCCAATTACGTTGGTGTCTGCCCTTTACAAAATTATCTCAAACTTTTAGCTCAGAGACTGAAGAGGGCGATTCCAAAGTTGGTTGGTCTACAACAGTCAGCGTTTATTGAAGGAAGGTGCATCATGGATAGTGCCCTTTTTGCAGCCGAAGTTGTGCACAGCCTCCGAAAGCAAAAGACTAAATCAATCCTTTGGAAATTGGATTTTAAAAAAGCTTTTGACTCCGTTGATTGGCATTACCTAATGCAAGTGTTGGAGGCTATGGGTTTTGGGTTAAAATGGCATGAATGGATCATGGGCTGTCTCGAATCCTCCAAGCTTGCTGTTCTGATTAATGGATCTCCAGCTGATGAGTTCTCTATGTCTAGAGGTTTAAAACAAGGCGACCCGCTATCCCCTTTCCTATTTATTTTGGCGGCCGAAGGGTTGAATTCCATACTATCTAGAGCCAATTCTTTGGGCCTGATCAAGGCTGTTGTTGTTCATAACGTATCTGTATCGGCTCTATAATATGCTGACGATACTATTTTATTTTCGCCTGCTGAATTGCCTTCCCTGTTAAATTTGAAGCGATGTCTTCGAGTTTTTGAAGCCTTATCTGGGTTGCATATTAATTTCTTCAAAAGCAGTGTGGTGGGGGTTGGTATTACCCAATCAGAATCTATGGAAATTGCTAGCAGACTTCACAGCTGAGTAGAGAATTTCCCGTTCAAGTATCTTGGTTTCCCTTTGGGCGCCAACATGAGAAGAATTGCAGCTTGGAAACCGGTTCTTGACAAAGTAACCAATCGACTGAGATCTTGGAAGGGGAAGTTTCTTTCTACTGGTGGAAGGGTGACTTTGATTAAATCCGTTCTTAGTGGCTTACCAATCTACTTCATAAGCTACCGGTTTTTGTTAACAAGAAATTGACATCCCTATTTAGGACCCTTTTCTGGAGCGACGTGGACTATTCCAGGAAGACTTGTTTTGTTTCTTGGAAGAAAATTTCGATTCCTAAAGATAGAGGGGGTATGGGAATTATTGACCTTGGTGTTATGAACGCCTTTTATTCAAATAGATTTGGCATTTTAATTCTGGTAATCTTTTGGATAAGGCTTGGAAGGAGTTAGTCGAGTGTAAATATGGGGTATCTCCATCGATATTGTTCCCTGATTCTCACTTACAAAGATGTTCTCCTATTTGGCATGACATTATTGAGTCTGGTTCTCCAAATAGCCAGACTAGTGTGCCTCTTGTTCAGGGGTCAGTCTTGCATTTGGGTAAAGGCAACTCTGTGAGGTTCTGGATGGATGACTGGTGTGGCGATGGAATATTAAAGGACATGTTCCCTCGTCTATTTTCCTTATCACTGTGTCAAGATCTCTCGGTGGAGGAATGTTTTTTGGTTACCGACCTTAGCACCAAATGGTCTGTCTCTTGGAGAAGACAATTGCATGCATGGGAATTAGAGGATGTGGAGAGGATTAAGTCATTGGTTTTAAGGGTCCATCTGCAGCCATCGTTATTGGATTCTAGGTCTTGGTGTTCTGGACGGAATGGTTCTTACTCTGTTTCTTCTGGCAGGGCTTTCATTTATTCACAACTGGTTCCGTGTAGCAAGATAGAATGTTGGCTTTGGCTTGCATTAAATGATGGAATCCCCACGATGGAGGCCCTTAGACAGAGAGGTATCATTTCTCTTGCTAACTCTGTTTATTCTCTTTGTAGCTCATGTCTGGAGACTAGGGACCATCTATTTTTGCACTGTCAGTTCTCCCGGCAAGTGTTGAACAAGATAAGTAATTGGTGGGACTTTGCTTGGTGTTTGCCCGCAACTCTGGTTGACTTTGTGATCCAATGGCCTTACCTATCGCCCCACGCCTCTAGTAGGGCTTTTTGGTATCTCATTGGTCTTTCAGCTCTTAGGGCTATATGGTTGGAAAGAAGCAAAAGAGTTTTTCAGAAAATCACAATCGATGCAGATAGACTAGTTGACCTGATCCTGGTACATTCAACTTCTTGGACAAAGGCAGCTCATCCGGATTTCCCCTACTGTGTTTCCTATGTTCTCTCAAATTCTGAAAGTGTCAAGTCATGGCGTGGCCCATGCCATAACTTCTCATTACTCCTTCCCCCCCCCCCCCCCCCTAATGATCTCTTAGGGCCTTCTCTGGTTCTATTTTGGAATCCAGGGTATGGAAGTAAATAAGTGTTTGGGTTTGTATGATCTTCTCTCTTTTCTCATCACCCTCCTACGGGTTTCTGGGTTCTTTTGTAAATAGGGGTTTATGGGCTTGATTGGCCTTCTGTACTTTCTTCCTCTCTTCATAAATAATACCAATCGTTTGCATAAAAAAAAAGACATAAATGATTCCCATACTAATATTGAATAAATTATTCTTTTTTTTTTGGTACTTACGAAATGATTTACTGAATAAATAAGAGAGTACAAAAATTATAACCCAGAAAAAACAAAAAACCACCTATAGCCGCTGATCGTAGTCACTAAGTCACGAATACTAACAACAAAGCCCAGTAAGGGTGATTATGGTGGTAACAGTAGGTTAAAACCTCTTGAGGGACCACTCTAATTTTTCAGAGTCTCTGCATTGGAGATGACCATTGAAGTGGTAAAAGGAAAGCCTGCTTTGACCGCTTTGATCCAGGTAACAGCTCGAACAATCACCATGTCAACCATATGGTTTTGTAGGTGCTGGCGAACCGCGAAAGATCCGCTGATTCCTTTCTAACCAAATCGTCCAAAGAGATGCTAGGCCTATGATATACCACCATGCACGACTACCCCGAGATGGAGATAAGAAGGTCCACTGAGGCAAGAAATCTTCTAACCTGTCAGGGATGTACCATTGAACGTGCCACCAAGAGCATAATTTGGACCACACTAACCAGGAGACAGGGCAAGATAGTAAGAGATGATCCTTAGACTCGAGTTGGCAACGGCATAAACAACACATAGAGTCTTCCAGTGACAAAATGCCTCTTTCACGCAGCACATCTTTTGTTGGTATGGCTCGATTAACAGCAAACCATAGCCAACATTCTACTTTAAACGGTGAAAGAGAGAACCACACGAAAGGGGTGGACCGAACCAAATCCATCTGTGAGTATATGAAAGTTCTACCAGATTTGATAGAGTATGAGCCGTTACCTCCAACACTCGAAATCCTACGATCGTCGCCAGAGGCCAGCAGTGGTGCATTGTCAATGATCCCTTTCATTTCCTGCATTTGAAGGAGCTCCCAGTCCTGTAGCCGTCTTCTCCAACAGGAGGACCACCATTTCCCTGCATGACACGACTTCATACCCTCAAAAAATGACACCACTTTACAAGTTGATATCAAGAATAAGGGTGGGAACAACATTCTTAAAACCCCTTGACCGGTCCAATCGTCTGCCCAGAACAACACATCCTTCCCCGAACCCAACTTGATATGCGATCCAGCCCATAAAGGAATGGCAGTTTGGCTATTATCTGATCCTGACAAAATAATGTCTCTCCACCATGATGAGCACTTCTGCATGGAAAAGACAGGGTTGAGGGCAGAAGATTGCACCAAGTAATTGCTTTTAATAATATCTTTCCATAACCTCCTCTCCGGCTGGCAGAAATTCCAGAGCCATTTGAACAGAAGTGATTGATTCATGACGTTCACATCAATGATCCCCATACCCCCGAGCTCCTTAGGAACAACAATGTTTTTCCATGCGACTAAACAAGGTTTCTTTTTCACTTCAGTTCCGTTCCAAAGGAAATTTCTCAGGATAGACATGATCTTCTTTGCAACAGCCACTGGTAACTTGAACAAGGCCATGTAATATAGAGGTAAACCACTCAAGACTAAACGTATGAGAGTTACCCTACCTCCCAGTGATAAAAACTTCCCCTTCCAAGCTTTTAGTCTGCTTTTGAACTTCTCTAACACTGGGTTCCAAGCTGCAATTCTTTTCATGTTTCCACCAAGGGGGAAGCCAAGATACCCGAAAGGGAAGTTTTCGAGTCGACTATGGAGTCGACCTGCCAAATCTTCCACTTGTTTTTGCTGCAAACCTATGCCCGCCACACTGCTTTTATAAAAGTTGATACACAAGCCTGAGAGGATCTCGAAAATACGGAGGCACCTTTTCAGGTTCAACAGCGCGTCCACTCTTGCTTGGGAGAACAAAATGGTATCGTCCGCATATTGGAGGACCAAGAGTGATGTGTCAAGCACCCTAACGCCCTCTATTTCACCTGCATCAGCCGCCATTGCTAGAATCGCCGGTAGCCCTTCTGCCGCGAGGACAAAAAGAAATGGTGATAAAGAGTCTCCCTGCTTAAGACCACGCCCCATGGAGAATTCTTCAGATGGGGATCCATTAACTAAGACCGCCAGCCTAGATGATGACAAACATTCCATAATCCATTCACACCACCTTTTGCCGAAGCCCATAGCCTCCAATATTTGTAACAAATAGCCCCAGTCCACAGACTCGTACGCCTTCTTGAAATCTAACTTCCAAATGATGGCCTCTTCCTTGCTCTTCCTTAAACTGTGCACCGCTTCACTAGCAAAAAGAACACTATCCATAATGCATCTACCCTCGATAAAGCCAGTTTGTTGAGGACCGACTAAAGAGGGTAATACTATCTTCAGCCTCTGTGCTAGGATTTTTGAGATAATTTTATACAAACCGAATACCAAAGTGATGGGTTTGTACTCATCCAGGGATACCACTGCCAATTTTTTAGGTAGTAAGGTGATATAAGCGGTGTTGACTCCTTTGGGCATAGAGGCGGTCTCGAAGAAATGCACAACCATATCGAAAATATCTGTTTTAACCAAATCCCAGCATTTCTTATAAAAGAAAAAGTTAAATCCGTCAGGCCCAGGAGCTTTGGAGCTATCGCAATCCCAAACAGCTAGCTTCACCTCGTCCAAAGTGATCATACGTTCCAAATTAGCTGCCACCTCCCCTGGCAACTTTCTAAAATTTATGGAACCTAAATGTGGCCGAAGAGAGGGCTGAGCTGAGCACAACTCTGCGAAAAACTCCCTTGCTGCTGCTCTTATTGTGACTGGATCATTGATCTTCCTTCCATTCACCTCGATGGCACCCACCCGATTTTTTCTTCCCCTGTTGGCAGCCGCTATGTGAAAAAATCTAGTATTTTTATCGCCCAGATGGCACCATTTAAACCTGGACTTCTGCCTCCATAAGGACTCCAATTGTCTGGATTTGTGGAGCAACTCAGTTTTCAACCTGCGGGCCTTTTCTAACTCATTGGTGGTTAACTCTCTCTCGTCAGCTTCCTTATCTAAACTGTCAACCTCTTTCTGAATTTCCTCAATATTTGAGTTTAAGTTCCCAAACGTAACCTTGTTCCATTGCGACAGAAGCTTCCTCAGCAAACTTAACTTCTTTAGCAATTTAAAATGTCCAGGAAACTGAGAGTTTGCCTCCCTCCACATACTAGCCAAGACCTTCTCGAACTGGGTAATCCCACCATGCATTTATGAAACGGAAGGGACGCCGGCCTTGATCGGGTACATCGTCTATCAACAACAAAGGAACGTGATCTGATCCATACTTACCGCCCGACTGAAGTTTTAGGCGAGGGAACATAATCGTCCATTCACTTTCAAGAAGAACCCGGTCAATCCGGCTTGCAGCTTTCAAATTCCCCCAGGTGAACCTCCTGTCCGGGAGGGAAATTTCCATTAGGCCCAGACTGTTAATAAAGCTACGAAAAGCCGATGCTCCCCGAAGACTAATGCGCCCACTCCTCCTGTCTGAGGTAAGGAGAACCTCATTAAAGTCCCCTAACATCAACCATAGAGCAGAAAAAGTTTGCTTAATCATCGTCAAGTCTTCAAACATCTTCACTCTACCTTCAACACTAGAATCCCCATAGACCCTGCATATAGTCACCTTATAATTCACTTGTATAAAGGTCCCCTCCATAATAATCCAATGGTCTGCAGCCAAGAACCACTTAGTCTCATTCAGGAAAAGAAAATTATCCTTTTGACGATTCACCAAAGTGCGCTACTGATTCTGTTTTGATGCGCACCTGGAAGCTCTCAGGTTCTGAGATAACACTACCTTTCGAGGATAAAAATTTCACCCGTTTCTTCTTCTTGGGGTCCATGTTTTGCAAGATAGCCTCAACCTTCATGTCAATAATTCTTTGTAAAAAAAGGTCATTGCTGTCACTAAGACAAATAGGCCACGAGTTCCCCCATGAGGACACGGACGCAGGGTGTGAAGATGTGCTGGATGAAGCATAACTGTCAGAGAAGTGCTGCTTATAAGGAGACGGGCTATTGTAAGCAGGGCTATAGTAAGATGGGGTCTCTGGGTATGGTACTAAGGCTCTAGTCACAGGGCTTGAAAAATTGGGCTCAAGAGTTACTAAAGTTTCTTTGGGCTGAGGAGAGGCGTGGCCCAGTGAATGGGCACTGGTTGGTGGTGTGCGACCATGGTCCTCAACTGGTGCTTTGGGTGGGATTTGTGGTAATGTGTGCTCAGGCGCATGCGCTGACAAAACGCACGGGGATATAGAAAGGGCAGTAGAAAGCATATCTCCTGACAACTCAGAGGGAATAGATTTGGAAACCTGTGAAGATGACTGCAAAGACATCTTGTTTGGCTCACTGGGTGGTCAATGATGGGTCGAAGCCCGAAGGGGTCCTCGGATGCCGCATCGGCTGATGAGGCTGAAAGGCTGAGGATGAGGGTTCGTGGTTTATCAAACCCGTGCGCCTGTCCAGAACACGCGCCACCATGGTCGGAGTCAGCCTGTGGAGTCGTACCGGTGACCTGAGCAGAAGACTCCTTCCAGACTAAAGGATCGAGTTTTGATTCCATAACTGCAACCTCAAAAACCTTCCCTCCAATATTTGCCTTCACGATGCAATTAATGGAGCTCATGGAGGTAGTGAGGATCAGGATTTCTGCCACGTCAAGCCTGCATCTTCCACTGGTTGAAGAACTCCAATCCACGAACTCACCAAACTTGGTCGAAAGGAACTAGAAGAAATCCTCATTCCAGACTTAGGGAGGGACTCCTCTGATCACGACCCAGCACAGTCTATTGGTGAGTGCATCCCCTTCCTTCCAAGGCCTAAACACTTTGAAGAGGTGAGACATGTCCTCTTGCTTGGTCTTGACAAACTCAAGCATCTCATCAGTCTTCTGTAACTTTAATAAGAACGACACACCACCTATTGGTATAAGGTCGAAACAGCACTGCCCATCTGCAGAGAAAGCCTTCCTAATCTTACTTAACGGCATAGGGGCCTTAAGGACACAAAAAAGGCAGTTGTGTAACCACGCTAAAGACTCGTCTTTTGGGATATAGGACTGATTGGTTGGGACCGAATACGATCGAGGGTCCACAGGTTCGCTCATTCGCGATGGGCGCGGAGCCGCAACAGTTTCAACATATGTTCGACCATCAACGACACTCGAGGTGAGAGAGTGGTTGCGCTTGACAGTGCCGCCAACACCATTAGGATCACTACCATAATTACGTCTCCCCCTGGCGATGGAAGCAACGAGAGTTGCACCATCTACCTCGACCGAATTGACGCTCTGAACTAGTCTTTGGATGTCAATGTTATTTCGAAATCTGACGAAGGCGAAACGAAGCCCCTTTCAGTTCAACCTTTGTGGGATGAAAACATCCATTACTTCGCCGAACTTAGACATCACGAGGTGGACGTCAGTAGGAGCCCAGCGAAGAGGAAAGTTCTCTACATACAAGCTAATCGCCTGATTATTCTCTATGGCGTTTTGAATGACCTTACGTCCCCATTTAGAGAAATAGGCTGGTTTGGCAGTCAACTGAGGTACAGTCACTTTATCACGACTTTCCCTGGGGACAACAACATTGAGGTGAGGAGTTTGTGTCTGGGTGGGTACGGGATGGTGTTGATATGTGGTGTGCTGCTGATAGGATGCGTGTTTAGGGTGAGGGAGGTGAGGTTGAGGGGGGTTGTCGTTAAAAGGTTGGTGATGACGGGGAGGGTGACCGGAGGGTAGGCCCGGTGACATGGGTTGGTAGGGGTTCAGGAAGGGTTGGGGTTGGGGTTGAGAGCGTGACATCCTTTCCTTGAATAAATTATCCTTGAAATAATAAAATAGAAAAATTAAACTTAGTTAATATGTCATCATCATTTTGATTATAAAAATTTATTTATTATCTAAAAATTTAGTTACATATGTAAATTACTTTATTAATTTTAAAAATTTTAAAAATTTAAAGTTGAAGAAGCAGTTTTAACATTTATTTTGCCAAACAAGTTCTTATTCTTAATTCTTTAAAACCTGTCTCAAGGTACAACGTATCCAAACGAATTTTCAGTTTTCAAACACTCTCAAAACAGTTCTCAATTCTTAATCTTCAGAACAATTCTCAGAGAACTAAAAACACAAATCTCTCCCAAAAGCACCCTTAGTTATCTTATTCGCTTGTTCTCCCATTTTTCAAAAGCCAAAAATCCACTCCTCATACAGTGAAAAAAAGTATAAATACTAGGAATTATAATTATTTGGAATTGTGAACGACTTCTCAAAAGATCTTCTGAAGAGAAACTCTGGACTCGAAGAAGGTTGATGCAAATAGTTATCTTATTCGCTTAGCTTTTTTAGATTTTCGTCGGCGTAGGTTTTTTCACGTTATGTTTCTATGCTTGATCCTCTGCTTTGGTTATCATGGGTCTCCAATCTTCATCCCGGTGTTGGCAGCGTAGTTTCTTAGTGTTTTTTTTTTTCTCTTCCTCGTCTCGTAATTCCTGTCATACTTGGGATAAAGTATCTTCAATTTGTTGCTTTTGTACTGTTTTTAAATATGGTCAGTTGTTCTTCTTGATCTCCGGTAGGTCTTTTAATAAAATTGATGTTTTACCAAAAACAAAGTAGTTGTAATAATACTTTAAACTTGGCAGATGGGACATCCTATGACTACTCAAAGCAAGAAACAAATGATTACGCGAAGCATGGGAGCCGAATTAGTGATGAGAAAAACAAAAATTGGTGTCAACCCCTCATAGCCTGCAAAAGGAAAGTGAAACATAGTAACAATGATAATGGCATTTTAACTCGCAAAAGGAAAGCAACAATCACAACTCACGAGTCTGATGTAGGTGGCATGGAAGTGTCGACTGTTGTTGTGTGCACAAATATGTGTGAAATTGAACTTGGTAATGAGTCTGATGTAGGTGGCATTGAAAGGGGCACAAGTGTGTGTGAAAATGAGCTTATCATCGAATGTGATGTCGGCGATGAAAGATCAATGGTGCATTTATCTGACATGGAAGCATCAACCAAAAATATCTGTGAAACAATTGTGTGGGAAAATGTATGTGTGACCGAGCTTGTTGATGATGACAGTGGTAACAATAACTTACTTGCTTTACCTTCAAGGATTCAACTTAGAAGTTCAAAGAAAAAGCTTCTGATTCTTTATTTAAATGGGGTACTTGTGGATATGGTTTCTGATTACCCAAGTGACTACAAGCCAGATAAAATAATTTCTAGACGGGGAGGTGAGAATGGTATATGATTTTTTTTATTCCCAATATGCTTGTGCTGAAATAATCTAATGCAGATGGGTTTCCTGTGTTAGTTTTTAGGAGACCATTCTGTCTTGAATTTTTGAGGTTCTGCTTTTAAAAATTTGAAGTGGGCATATGGTCATCAAGACTTAAGTATTTCTCAAACCTATCAACTTCTCTTCTCTTTCAGGATTCAATCTGGTTTTATTCTTTCCAAGAAACATCATTGTTATTGTTAATAGCCTGACAAAGAGTTTAGTCGTTCAAAATAGACGTATTGATGTTTTGCAGGAAGAATATTGATAACTTAATTGACTTTCTGATGGGAGATATGAGGCAAAAGTTACTTTTTTTCTGGGTAAGTTGGATTAGATCATATGGTGTGGATTTTATATTGCCTTTTGTTTTGTGTCTGCAGGTCCTTGCATTTGCAAATATTTTTCAGCATTTTAGTTCCATGGCTTTCCAAAATGCATTTAGTGTCCATTGCCAAGAAATCTATTTTAAGTCACTAATATCATGCAGTCAATATGTAAGTAAGGCCTCATTACACTATACACTTGAAGATCTGGAGTATGCTGAGCAATTGCCAACGGAATGCATTATTTGCATATGATTTCTTATACTTGTATACTAGTTCAAAACTGATGTATTTGCATATCCATTGAAGCTTCCTATTATAGAACAGTGACCAGAAAAGGAAAACATAACATTTGCTTGTCTGATCATTCAACGAATCCAAAAATATATATTACTCACAGGAGGACTTGAGCAAGTCAGTAACACCTCCTTATGACATTATTGATGATAACTTATTTATGACAAATGTTACTTGTTGCCAAGGATTCATCCCATTGCACCAAAACACAATCCTACACTCTTGAAAACCCATACAAGGTGTTGGTTTTTAAAGACCTAAAAAGAATTTGGGAGAAACATGATCGTGAACTTCCATGGGAGAAAGGATACTATAATGAATCAAACACTGTGCTGTTGGATGATTCGCCTTATAAAGCACTGCTTAATCCGGTAAGTACTCTTCATCATATATTTTATTCTTTTAGGCTTCTTTCGCTTTGGAATTGTATAGAATGTTCATGCTAGGACTTGAACTTGAGCCTTTGCCTGTAAGCTTAAGATGTATTATTGAGTTGCAGCTCATTGTAAGCTACTAAATTTCATTCTTTTTTTTTTTTAATTTTAACCATCCACTTCTACTTTTAAACTGTTTTTCAGGCACATACTGCAATCTTCCCTTTTTCATACGAGTTTCAGAATCGGAACGATAGATCTTTAGGTAAGATGTCCTACAAACCATAAAATCTAGTGTATCCTTGAGCGCATTTTCAATTTATATCCATATTTGTTGACTGGACTCAAGTTGAAACGTTAAAGTTGCCCTTTTATGTTCCCCAGCTCTGGTTCTACTATCTATGGTTTTATATATAAACAATTTGCCAAGGATATGTTATCACATCTAGTGAATCCAATTCATGGCAGATGCAGGAGGTGATCTTAGAATTTATTTAGAAGAATTGACTGAAGCCGATGATGTCCAAAAATATGTGGAGCAACATCCATTTGGGCAACCAGCTATAACTGAAAGTAGTGAATCTTGGGACTTCTACAACCAAGTTTTGAGCTCATGGAGTGCTTCCTAACAATGAGTTGAGATGTTCATGTATGTGCCTGTGAATATGTATATGTATTTTGCTCTTTTGCTAGTTACTCATCATAACTTTCATGACTTTACCTTGAACACTCTGAAAGTCTCCGGTGGAGCTGATGGATACTTTGGACTAGAATGTGACAAGACTTATTAGGTTTTATTTCTCCATTCTTTTTAATTTGGCTAAATGCCTTACTTCACCCCCAATTTCACACCCATCATCTCAGTGACTGCAAAGAGCCAGTTTATAGGTTACGTATCAGATTTTTAGAGGCTCCCACCTCTTATGAAAAAACCCTGCCCTTTACTTGTTTCCTATCTTACATTCTTTTTCTTTTTTTGTCTCTATATTACATTCTTTTTCTCCACATTCATCTCATTGCTCTCGCATATAAAACAGACAAATAAAAGTAAATCCTCCAATGTATCCAAAGAAACAAACAGAAAATAGAAACCTATATAGATAATGTGGTGTTTAATATTGCTCCAAGTTGAATAATAGCGATAGAATGATTTCTGGAGAAGTTTTAGTAATAATATCCTAACTAGTGTTGGTTCAAAAAAAAAGAAAAGAAAAATATATCCTAGCTAGGGCTGTGCTCCCTTCCCAAAAATTGAACAGGTCACTTGCAATGCAATTTTACTAAACTACGACTACAAGATGTGTCAATGATTTGTCAAAGATATCTTAAAAGTGATGGTGTGGATCATTGGCGATGGACGGGGGACTCAAATGGTACGAACTCTGTTAAGTCAGGATATGCACACTTGTTTAAAAGCATGAACATTCATAATGTAATACCATGGGTCTGGTTGGGTTGTACGACTCCAAAAATCGAGAGTTTTTTGTGGATGGCACTTAACAATGGTGTGGCGGTAAGGGCACTCTTGCTTACAAGAAACATCATTCCTGTAGAAAATGCTCTTTGCTCGTTCTGTGGAGAGGCAATAGAGGAGAGGGATCATTTGTTTAGTCACTGTAAATTCATTTGGAAAATATGGAACAAGATATGTGATTGGAGAGGGATCAGATGGTGCATGCCGCAATCTTTGGATCAGATGTTTGTGCAGTGGATGGGTATTGCCACTTCTTCACGCCATAGGGCTCCATGGATGGTGATTTTCTTTAATTTTATCTGGATTATATGGACTACAAGGAACAGATTAATTTTTAACAAAGTAGAGGTGGATTGGGGAAGATTATTTGAGTTGGTTATATCCAGGTCTCTAACTTGGTTCAAAGCTCACCAGGTTAGCTTCCCTTATGGTCTTCATGATCTGCTGGTTAATTCTGATAGCATCTTAGCCTGGCATGGGCCACCTTGTAAATTACACTTTGTTTGATTTTGTGACTTTTGTTATTCTGTCCATGTAACTGTGATTGTAACTGCGATTGCTCTTGTTTTTGGTTTCTGTCATTTTTCTAATGACAACTCCAATTTCTCTTAATAATATATCGATTCATCAAAAAAAAATATGGGCGCATATGACATCAGATTTCTGGGTATTTGTGTTCCACATCTGTTGCTTCAAATTAATAGATTCATAAATTTTGTAGCCACATCGTTCACTTACTAGCATTCAGCTTTTTTCATAATCGGCTTCAGTCTTGATAAAGCCAAAGAGCAAAGATTCTGAAAATTTGTGTTAAAAACTTTTGCATGAGTGGCTCAGGGGATAAGAAATGAGCAGAGATCGAGGAAGGTGAGGATTCTTATTGTTGGTTGGGCTTTGCACTGGCAGCAAAGAAGAAGGGTTGAGGTGGTGGCTTTTGAGAGCGATCTTAGAGGAGAAGAGCACCAGCCGCTCCAACTGCCCTCGTGGCTATTGGTTTGTACTTTTTTTTTTATCTTCTATAGATTTTTTCCATCCTTTTTATTCTACTGCCATTTAATGTTTACTGTCAATAAAATAAATAATTTAATGTTTGCTGCACATATCGTCAGGCTGTGTGATACACCTGCTCAATCCGGTTACCAAGATGGGGTGGGCCAAAATAATTGATACAAGTCAAATTAGGAGTTAAAGTCGAGACAAAATTACTGGTGGGTTAAAATCAAAATAAGTGTCAACTTAAAAGGGTGGAGTAAAGCATTAAGCGTTTTTGATTTTAAAGAAATTTGATGGCATTAAAATTTATTCTTGGGAATTATTGATTATTGAGAATTCATTATGTAGGAATTAAATTTTGAAATCAAGTTTTTCAAATTGTTCCACGGTTGATTAATCGAAATGGCGCCTCCTCCACACGAAGTGGGTTGGTCTATGTCTTTTGCTTCCATGATCAGGGGTATGAATTTGATTGTTGAGACTCAACTTAATTTAATATGTTTGTGAAAAGGTTGCCTGCTTTGTGTAAAATTGGCAAAGTAGGTTAATTAGGTACATAATTAAGCTTGATATAATATAAACTAAACGAACATGAGACAAACACATTAATTCACTTGCATTAGAGTTTACAATTTATTACATGCATGTCGTGGTGTGAGAGGACATGAAGCTGTTTGCATCAAAGAACACATAAGATGTGGTCGTGATTTATTTAATTTAATAGGTAGGATCACGAACATGCATACATGTAGATATAGCAAGATATGGAGGATCAGATTGGCATCAGGGCTTCACCAAGCTAGCTGGCTCGCCTGTTTTAGGGGTATGATCAAGCTCTGACGAGGAGCGACTACCACAACAGCCACCAGCACAGACCCCCGCTACGATCCCAACAGGAATGCAGTGACATCCACCACAGCAGTCGTCAGAACCCAAGATGTTGCATGAGGAACCTGCGCATCCATTATTATGTTCACTTTCAGAGCCACAGCGAGCAAGAGCAAGAGGAACAAAGTTAGATGACACAAGCAGCAGGATCAGTAGTACCAACACACCCTTCTTGCTATTCTCCATTACTTATCCTTTCCTCACCCTCAATGAACTGAAAATGAAGAATATTTGATGCTTATATGGCATTTTCAGCCTTCCATCCATTTTATAGCTTCAATGTCCGAGTCACTTGTGTGCCATCCCCATTAAAACTTAGGTAGTAGCGGTTTGGAAAGCATGCAACCCAAGAGACCGGCAGGAATGTAGGGTAGGTGGAAGGCATGCAAAGGGCACTGACATCAATCCTTTCTCATATATATATTGAGTATGTCACTTCCAACAATTATTCTGTAGAATTGTACAAAAACTATTTTTTCTATAAATTGTGTGTCTTTTAATGGTACTAAAAACAGGTAATATATATCCACTCAGAAGCATCAGCCACAAGCCATCAGTTGCAAGGATATTGGCTGCAAAAGATGATACATAGGATGTAAATAAATTATCAAACTGGTTTCGGCTTATTCGGGGAAGGCATGATTTCTTTTTTTATTATTTTCAAAATTTTCACTATTGTGCATAATTAATTTATGCTAAATTATTGTGAAAATAAATTGTACTTTGGGGTCGTAATATTGCTTTCTATTTTTTTTTCAATTGTTAATATTTCATAAATAACAGGATATCATTTTTCAGTCTTGAACCTCGATTAGATTCCCATTGAACCCTTGTTTTGTGTGTTTTTTCGGGTTCGAAGTCCAGTCTGGTTTTCAAAATTTTGGACATGATAATTAAAACGATTCACTCGTCCAATTAAAACTGCCTTCAGGCATATTTGTCACAGCGAGGGAGACCAAGGCACGCGGGAAGTCCGTGGAGGTGGATTAGATATGTTTTGTTTTTTTTAGATATGTTTTGTTTGAAAACTTGTGTGTATCCTACATACCCTATGGTGGATGGCATGAAGGGTAGAAGTATGGGTATGTATTGTTGGAACAGAATTCCTTCCTCCTGTACTGGTACACTGCTTCTTGCACTGTGTGGTAATATGGAGTAGACAAGGCTGTGAATATAATAACTGTAGATGCTTCAAGGCGTGCTGCTAATGCCACTTTCCTTAAGACAATATTTGCCACCACCACTTTCTCTAAAGTCGGTATGCAACGGTGTCTTGCAAATTTGCCTCGGAGATACAATGAAGCCCCTGGTTGGAGATGTCTTGCATAAACACCACACCCTTGATCACTTCCCGATAGGCAGAATATCTATTTTATATGGTAACTTTTGCAGTAGTATACCATATAAAAGGCAAAGTATTTTTGTTTTGTGGGAGAAATTTGATAGATAGGAAAAGAGGGATAGTAAGTAAATTAGTTGGAGAAAAAGAGGGAAACTAAAGCACAATTTATTTGTACGTTTGGATGCTTCTTGTCTCTGGAAATGAGAATGAGTGGCCTATTTATAAGCCTTCATGTATCTTTTCCAAAAGACACATTTAATCCAAAAGTTACAGCCATTAAATTCAAACTTAAATTTATATCTTTTCCAAAAGGCACAATACAAAAGGATGTAACTATTCATTTTTAAATTCATTTTCAGTAGATACCTTTTACACCAAAAGGTACAAATATAATTCCTCTTATATTATAAAAATCCTCCAACATTCCCCCACCATTTTTATAATACCTTGCAATTCGATAGTTCTGGAAACCTTATGCATAAATGAAAATGTCGGTGAGACTTGAATTTTCACTTAGTGAATCGTGTATCGCCAATCAGAATTGTCAGTAGACTATGCTTTGAACTAACATCTTCCATGTTGACTGGTTGGACCACATATCCACATACAAGATTTCTCATCCAGAAATGTGATCTTTATAGCCGACACGTTAAAGGCCTTGTGTCTTGTATATGTTCATGAGTGCTGTTAGAGTTCAAGCCACAAAACTCCTAGAGGCGGCCATACTTCCACTCATATAGGTAGTCTCTATATCCTTAGTGTTCCCGTTATAAACACTTTCACAAATACATGCCATAGAGATCTATTAAGACCATAAGCTTACCCTTTCTTTGTTCTAACGGGTACCAAGCACTCTCACCTGGGGATGGAATATTAAAGTGAGTGCTTGTCAGCCATCCTAATAGTGTACTTTGACTCATTGAACTCAAGATTTGATGTGTTTATCAAACGTTGAGTCGAGGTTCCACTATTGGTGACCTATTGAAATTTGCTTGAGACCCATCCCATTTGAGGTCTTACTTACCTTATCTCTGGTAAGTCCTTTTGTAAAAGCATCTGCCAAGTTTTGTTGTGACCTTACAAAATCAATGGTGATCACCGAATTTCTTATCAATTCTTGTACATAGCTATGTCTCAATCCGATATGTCTAGATTTTCCATTGTAAACTTGGCTATATGCTTTAGACAATGTGGCCTGACTGTCACAATGTATTGATATGGGAGAAATTGGTTTGCGCCACAGTGGAATCTCATAAAGTAAATCTTTTAACCATTCCGCTTCTTTGCTAGCAGATGTTAAGGCCACAAATTCAGATGCCATAGTGGAGTCTGTGCAAAGAGTTTGCTTTTTAGAGCTCCAAGATATTGCACCCCCACCAAGCATGAAGATCCATCCACTTACAGATGAATTATCATCTTTATTAGAAATCCAACTAGCATCTGAAAATCCTTCTAACACCGAAGGATATCCGGTATAGCATATACCATAGTTCATAGTTCGTTTTAAGTACCTTAAAACTCTATGAACTGCCTGCCAATGTTGCTTACCCGGATTGCTAGTAAATGCAATGTCTGGCCTTGTACAAGTCATTGCATACATCAAGCAGCCTATAACCTTTGAATATTCCAGTTGTGCTACTGGACTTCCTTGATTTTTAGCCAACTTCAAGTTTGGATCAAATGGAGTAGATACCGGAGAACTCTCCAGTTTCTCAAACTTGTTGAGTATTTTCTCAATGTAATGGGATTGCGACAATGTAATCCCATTACTACTCCTTATAATCTTTATACCAAGAATTACATTTGCTTCTCCCATATCTTTCATATCAAAATTTTCTGACAAGTACTTCTTGGTATTCTCAACTTGATCCATGTCCGTGCCAAATATAAGCATGTCATCTACGTATAAGCAAATAATCACACCTTTTCCATCTTTGAATTTGCTATATACGCATTTATCAGATGTGTTAATCTTGTAACCATCTGCAAGCACAACCTCATCAAACTTTTGATGCCATTGCTTAGGTGCTTGTTTAAGTCCATACAAGGACTTCTCAAGTTTACAAACCTTATGTTCTTGTCCTTGTAGGACAAAACCTTCTGGTTGTTCCATGTAAACTTCCTCATCCAATTCACCATTCAAGAATGCTGTTTTAACATCCATCTGGTGAATAACCAGGTTATGTATTGATGCAAGTGCAATCAATAATCTTATTGTAGCAATTCTTGCTACTGGCGAATAGGTATCAAAATAATCTACTCCTTCTTTCTGAGTAAATCCTTTCGCCACCAACCTGGCCTTGAACTTATCAATAGTTCCATCAACCTTCATTTTCCTTTTGAAAATCCATTTGCATCCAATCGGTTTGGAGCCTGGTGGTAGGTCTACTAATTTCCAAGTTTTGTTACCCATTATAGAATCCATTTCATCTTGGATTGCTTCTTTCCAGAAGGCTGCATCCTGTGACTTCATAGCTTCACTATAAGTCTTAGGATCTTCTTCTATATTGTAACAAAATGGTACATGATTTTCAGTACCTTCTTTTGTACCTTCTACTAGGTAATAAAAGTCCGATGACTGTGTAGTTCTTTTAACTCTTTTGCTCCTTCTTTGCTCAAGTGCATCACTTAAATCTTCCTTTGTATTTGAGTTTGGAATGTCAAGTGGAGATGCTATAGATTTTTGAATGGAATTGAATCTTGTCTCATCAAATAAGGCATCCCTTGATTCAATAACAGTATTAATTGTTATTGCATCATTAGGTTCTATAACCATGAACCTATAAGCCTTACTATGATGTGCATATCCTATGAATATGCATTCAATTCCTCTTTCGCCCAATTTTCTTTTCTTAGGCTCAGGAACTCTCACAATTGCTCTGCATCCCCAAACTCTTAGATGACTAAGATTTGGTTTTCTTTTGTTCCAAAACTCATATGGGGTAATCTTGCTTCTTTTATTAGGAACTCGGTTCAATATGTAAGTGGCAGTTAATATTGCCTCACCCCAAAATCCTAATCCCAAACTGGAATTAGAGAGCATGGCATTTGCCATCTCTACCAGAACACGGTTCTTGCGTTCTGCAACACCATTTTGTTGTGGTGTATATGGAGCTGTTGTTTCATGGACTATCCCAGTTGAATTAAAGAAACTTGGATCATAGTATTCACCACCTCTATCAGTTCTTAATCTTTTGACATGTGATTCACAATGCAATTCAACCTCTAGTTTAAATGCTCTAAATTTATCCATTGCTTCATCTTTAGAATGCAACAAATAAACATAGCAAAATCTAGAGTAATCATCAATAAAAGTAACAAAATACTTCTTTCCACCAATAGTAGGATTACTATGCATGTCACAAACATCACTATGTACCAATTCAAGAATCTTAGTACTTCTTTCAACTTTTGGGAATGGATGTCTTGTGATTTTAGTAAGCATGCATGTTTTGCATTGTTGATCACTTTTGTTAGTGTTAGGAATTATTTCCATTTTCATCATATCTTGCATTTTCCTAACATTCACATGTCCTAACCGATTATGCCATAAGGAAAAAGAAGAAGAATCAACAGTATAAGCAGCAACATACTTATTCTTATTATTGATATTTAACTTGAACATATTATCATACATGTAGCCTTTGCCAACAAAGACACCACCCTTGGATAGAATAAATTTGTCTGCCTCGAAAACCATTTTGAAGCCAAACTTGTTTAGCATACTTCCGGACACAAGATTCTTCCTTATCTCAGGCACATAGTACACTTCTGTAAGTGTAAGTGTCTTTCCAGAGGTGAACTCGAGATCAACACTTCCTTTGCCTTTGATAGTTGCTTTAGTAGCATTCCCCATGTATAAACTTGAACCATCTTCTAGGGGCTCAAAGGTCTTGAAGAAATCTTTGTCCTTGCAGACATGTTTTGTTGCTCCGGAATCTATCCACCAAGCACCATCATCTTGTACCATATTGATTTCAGAAATCATGGCTACAAACTTATCAGTTGATGGTGCATCATTCTTGCCTTGAACTTTCTTCCTTTTGAGAAGTCGGCATTCAGACTTGTAGTGTCCTGGCTTGTTGCAATTGAAGCACACAACCTTCTTCTTGATGGACTTATTGTCTTTAAAGCTACTAAATTTTCGCTTTTTAGACTTGTTTTCTTGTCCATCCTCCACCAAGTGTACTTTTGACACTTGAGAATCTTGCTCTTTATCTTCTTCTTCTTTACGAAGGCTCTCCTCAATTCGGAGTTCATTTCCAAGAGCTTGAAGACTAATGTCTTCTTTCTTGTGCTTCAACTGCTTCTTAAATTCTTTCCAAGAAGGAGGCAACTTATCTATAATAGATGCTACAATAATGCCTTCATCCATGTTCAAATTATGATGCTTGAATGTACCAAGAATATGCTCAATTTCATGAAATTGCTCCATAACAGATTTATTATCTACCATGCGATAATTATTGAAATTGGAGACAATGAACTTCTTACTTGTAGCATCCTCCTTTAAGTATCTCTGTTCAAGCAACTCCCACAAGTCCTTTGCTGAAGCAGAGTTATAGTATGTATCGAACATGGTGTCTGACATTCCATTGAGAATGCTTCCCAAGGCAATGCAATCATCATTATCCCATTTGTTCCGCTTGATAGCATCCTTCTTTGTTTCATCCTCCTTTTCTTCTGGTCTGGGCTCCTTAAGAACATACAAAATTCCCATTGCAGCTAATAGAAAATGCATCTTCTTTTGCCATCTTCGAAAGTAACCATCATCAAAGCACTCCAACTTTGCGAAGTTTGGCTCCTTTGGCACAACAACCTTGTTCTTCCCCATAATGCTGAGTATTGTCTTAAGATTGTTGGAACAGAACTCCTTCCTCCTGCACTGGTACACTGCTTCTTGCACTGTGTGGTGATATGGAGTAGACAAGGCTGTGAATATAATAACTGCAGATGCTTCAAGGCGTGCTGCTAATGCCACTTTCCTTAAGACAATATTTGCCACCACCACTTTCTCTAAAGTCGGTATGCAACGGTGTCTTGCAAATTCGCCTCGGAGATACAATGAAGCCCCTGGTTGGAGATGTCTTGCATAAACACCACACCCTTGATCACTTCCCGATAGGCAGAATATCTATTTTATATGGTAACTTCTGCAGTAGTATACCATATAAAAGGCAAAGTATTTTTGTTTTGTGGGAGAAATTTGATAGATAAGAAAAGAGGGATAGTAAGTAAATTAGTTGGAGAAAAAGAGGGAAACTAAAGCACAATTTATTTGTACGTTTGGATGCTTCTTGTCTCTGGAAATGAGAATGAGTGGCCTATTTAAAAGCCTTCATGTATCTTTTCCAAAAGACACATTTAATCCAAAAGTTACAGCCATTAAATTCAAACTTAAATTTGTATCTTTTCCAAAAGACACAATACAAAAGAATGTAACTATTCATTTTTAAATTCATTTCCAGTAGATACCTTTTACACCAAAAGGTACAAATATAATTCCTCTTATATTATAAAAATCCCCCAACATGTATTATATTATGGATGAAAGCCCTTTTGTTATCCTTCAAAGCTGAAAGTCAATCTTATATTGATTTAATCCTTTTGTTGGCCCTTAGTTAAAAGTCATCCTTGTATTGAATTTCACCTTATTCTCATCCTTATGTTCACTCTATTTAGCCTTTGGTCTATTTCACTAAAATCTGGCAAAAATTGCTGACTTAGCAAGTTATTCGGTGCCAAGTTAGCTACGTCAGCATTTTTTACCTGACTCACGTGAAATAGACCAAATTTAGCAAAATATAGTGAACAAAGGGATAGCAATAAGCCAAAATCAAATATAAGGATGATTCCAATTATAGGGGCTAACAAAATGATAAAAAATAACTGTAATATATTGTATTATTCAATACATTACTATAGTACTCAAAGCTCATCCCAATTCTTCTCTTTCCTTTTCATTCTCTCCACATTTGTTGTGTTCGGACAGTGGTAGTGGAACATTTTAAGATCTTTTGTATGGATCATAACCCTTAAATATTGGTGCTAGAGAAAGGATTGGTGGATTAAGGCTAAAATATATCCCTCAACTTGGTCAATTTCTTTAATCCTATCCCTCGACTTTTATTTTATTTAATATTGTTCCTCAAGGATTACTTATGTCTGACAAACCAGAAATTACCGATTAAAACCATCATGCACTAAGATGTGTAGAGGTGAGCATTCAGGAATTTAGAATGGAACATAAGAATTTTGGTTTTTTTTTTGTTGCTAACGATATTTATTTATTTTTGTTCCATAAGGTGTTTGTACAGAGTATGTAAAGGAAAACCAGGGACACGTTCCTGAACACGAACGCGCGAAGCAGTGGAAAGAAAAAATACAGACAGGACTTGTTCTAGCTAGGCAGATGGATCAAGCGTCTTGAAATTCCTGGATACGCCATGCCAACTACGAACTGCCTCAGCGTTAGAGATGACAAAGGATGCACTGAAAGGAAAGTTGTTCTGAAGGGTCCTGATCCAGAGAATTGCATGAACAAGTATGACGTCCATTAACCTATCAGATTCGCAGGATGTGTTGTTGAAAATTCTTCGGTTTCGTTCAGTCCAAATGGACCTGAGGGCAGCCAGGCATATTATGTACCAAGAAGTGCGGCTGCATGCGTATGGAGACAAGTATGTCCATTGAAGTAGAAAATCTTCTAGAGTTGCAGGAGCGCACCATTGGACTCCCCACCATGAGCACAGCCTTCCCCATAATTTCCACGTAAAAGAACAACTCAGAAGCAAATGATCCCTAGTTTCAAGAGAATTTTGGCACAAACAGCAAACCGAATCAGCTAGAGAGATGATTCCCCTATACCTCAGCACCTCCTTGGTCGGTATACCCTGATTAATTGCAAGCCATAACCAGCATTCTACTTTGAAAGGGGTCAAAGAGAACCACACAAAAGGTTTCGGTGATCTGGAAAGAAGTTGTGCGTAGATAAAGTCCCTTCCAGATTTGACACTGTATGGAGCTTTAGGGTCATGTACCCATACTCGTTGGTCAGAGTGTTGAGGTTGTAGGTGGACATTGGAAATCATGTTATTTATTTCTGCGACCTCCTGCTCTTCCCAAGCCCGAAGATTTCTTCGCCAGGACGTACACCATCGAGGTTGTGAATGAAGCGGTTCCAAGCACTCTTTAACGGGCATCTCTTTGCAAGAGTTAAGGTAGTATAGTCTAGGAAAACGGTTTTTAAGGCTTCCACTGCCAAGCCAGTCGTCCTCCCAGAAACACGCCTTCACCCCGTTCCCTACACTTATGCAAGAGCCGAGTAACAGGGGAACTTTAGATTGACTCTCTGAGCTCCCTGCCCTGGTAAC
>JAKUCV010004488.1:0-50397 GCA_028386065.3 Turnera subulata
AATGCAATGAAGTCAGATGAGCTTAAAGATGACCTTCTTAGCCCCAAGATTCCACTTGGTTTTGCCTATGAGAACCAGCTACTGGGACTGGAAGAAGTTGACCAGTGGTACTATAATTCCCGTGATTGTCGTGGGCATGATACTCTGAAAACTGATGGTGTAGTATCCACGTGTTTGTCAATAAGGGATCCCAAATCCCACCCAGAAGGGGGGGAAAGAGAAGGTGTGGGGTTTCTAAAAGAAGCTGCTATGTTCACCGTGACAGATGATCTCAAGATTACACCCATATCTCCTGTCTCTTCCCTGTTATTGCTGAACAAATTGGAGGTCCCTTTAAGCGATGTGGGGAAACTGACTGTGCGGATCGGGAGAGAAGAGGTAAGGCTGCTGTTTACATTTCCTCGTCAAACATATATTGAGGCTGCTTTTTTAATTAGCAATTCCCTATTATTTTTTTTTCCAGACAGATACTTTTTTACCTATTTGCTAGCTTTATTTCTGTTGCACACACACAATAGTTGAGCATTTTCTCTGTTTGTAAGTTTCTTATTACTGTTTAATTAGACATAGTGTTTCAAATCTGGTCAAGAAATTAACCAATCCATTATAGAAGTGTTCGTATGAACGCTTTCAATTTGATGTTCACTTAAAATGGTGACAAGGACTTCTAGACCATCCTGCTGTTGATCATTTGTGAGTTATTATGCTTCTCTTTTGCAGGCTTCCCGCTTACTGGTAGCTGCTTTTCTTTCTGAACACCCACTCACCGATGTTTTCATGCGCCGCGAAGTTCTCAAGGATCCTCATATATCCAAAGAGCCAAAGAAAGAAACGGAATGAAGAAATTGTTTTCTCCCCCGAACCCTTTCCCCTGATTTGCACCGTCTTTGTGATTCTTGGGGTATTACTTTTGCTGTGTAATTTGTAACAGAGTTGCTGTTTATTAGCTCTGTTTCAATATCTTCTCCCCTTTAGGAACTCTGTATCTTGAACTTCCTCACTGTCAGTGTGTCGTAAGTTGTTAGGATTCTCCTGACTGGTTTATGCAATACAATGATTTGATTCTCAAAATTTTTTTTTTTTACCATTCCTTTAGTTGGCCCGATACTTCCAGTCATCATCAGATTGTGTGTTTTGATTGCGGATTTGTCTATTTGAATTTTTTTGGCGTTTTAGATTTTTTCCTTTTGTGCGCTTTTTGTTGATGATCGGTTACATTGTATGCTAGAGTACCTCTACTACGTCCTTGGATTAAAATGTCAAAAGGCATTGCTTTTCTGGTAACCTGTAATGGCTTTTGGGCTAACTGACCTAGCTACTTTCAGTGTGAGACATCAATACACATGCTTATCCAGCAAAAGGATCACTATGTATCGATCGACATTACATTAACTTTAAAAAGACCAATTATCTCTACAGACAACCAGGGCCTCATAACCAGCAAAGTCAAAATTTCTTCCTTCTGCCGATTTGGGGAGAAGAGTCGATCACAATATGTCATGGTAATTATATGTTTAGGAACATTCCCTGCAAGTATGGATGCATTGTAAAATACGTGACAAATATGGACATTACCTAGTGATGGTCATATAAATTGCTTTGCGTGGATGTGGGAAATGAACATGTGTCAATAGGTCATAAATTGCTTTGTATTTGGATGGATAATGAGTATAAAGTGTTGGGGTTGAAAATGTTTTGCAATGCATATGGAAGAGATTGGTTTGGCCAGAAATCCTAGTCAGTCTACTTTTCAGTTAACTAGCCGGGTCAATCTCGCACTCTTGCTTGATGGAACATCGTGGAAAGATAAGGATTCAAATTTCTAAGTAATTGAGCTTTAAACTCCATATTAGAAGGCTAAGGTGATATTTTGTTTTTGAATCATGCTAAGGCACCAACAAATCATCTTAATTTCCCTCTTATTTTATGATAAATTTTCTTAGTAATAGACGTGCAACACAATGCATCTTTCAATTGATTACGACAATGACAAAGAGAGGTGACCTTCGTTGTTTTAGATGTCAAGGACGCGCGATGACAAGGGATAAGAGAGATTTTTCTTCCAATTCGAGCCATCTGTACTAAATAGTTTTATTGGAATGAATGCAATGAATTTTTCTTGTTTTCTTATCAATTTATGCTTCCATTTTTTTATGTTCATGAACCATGGGTTAATATCATCAATCAAAAAATTTTATGAAATTTTGAATCACAACTTGAAATATGAGTCTAATATATTTTCTTTTATTTTGGCACGTCTAGGTAATGCTATCGGCATCAATATAGAGGGTCTTACCTTTAATGCAAAAATTATTATTTAGTTTTTTTTTTGTCGAAAAAAATTATTATTTAGTTGTTCCCTATGGAGTCTTCCTCTTGTATTTCCATATTCCGTGGAGTTTGAAGATACTCCAGAAGTGCAAACGCAGATATACTTGGACATAATTTTTTTCTTTCATTTTTTTTCCTGTGATAATATCAACCAAAACTGTGGAATATCTCAGTTCAAACTTCAAAAAAAAAAACAAAACGTTTGAGAAACTCAGAGGGCGAAATTGTGGAGCTCTCGAGGTCTTGCTTTTTAAGTACACTAGGCAAGCACTTTTCCCACGGGAGCATCTTCATCATCCTTTAATTTCCCGCCGAGTGGGAAGATGTGGAGACTATAAATAAAGCGTTGAATTCTCATGCATTTATTATTTTTCATTTATTGAAAGAATTCATCCAATCGACTCCTCGAATTCTTCTAAAAATTAAAGGTTAGATAGCCATCAACCAAAGCGTATATACATCTCCTTTCAGGGGCATTGGCTTGTGCATGCATGTATATAAGCAGAGAAGCTAAATTTCCCGCACTTAAGTAGATTGGAGGGGTTGAACTAGAACTAGACAGTGAAAGGGGAATCAACCATTGAGGAAATTCGATTAGGTGACCATGGATGGAATGACCATAAGTTTGAAGGCAGTAATAGATGAGGCCAGCAAGCGAATTTTGTTCGTTGAAGCTGGTCATGATTTTGTCGACATTCTGTTCAGTTTCTTGACAGTTCCTACGGGAAAAATAGTTGGTCTTTTCCATAGCCAACCTCCAACAATGGGGAGTATAGGTTGCATGGACAACTTATACAAAAGTGTTGAAAACCTTGACCTCAATCATTTCCGGTCAGATACATGCAAATCAATGTTGCTACAACCTCTAAACGGGGCTGTACGTCATTGCAATCGCTTGAAACTGAAGCTAGATAATGGAGCGGGTTTGACTCACTACTACTGCCGATCGTGGGCCTGCACTAGCAAAGGTTACAGGTTGTTGAGTTATTACTCTAATGCCAATTGTCACTGTATATGGAGATGCAATGGATCGTGAAGTTGATGTAGTTCACCGGGAAGCTGCTTCTGATTCTGAAGGAGTATTTGTTAAAGGACTGCAAAGATTTGTCGTAAGTGACGAATTGGAAGTGGTACCAGCATCAAGCGACGCCAGCTTTGATTTTCTTTCCAAGCTTCATGTCGTCGATTGCAGTGCTATAACAGAGAGGACTTTCAACATTGGATTAACTGAGGTAACAAAGAAATCTTACATGAATTCTAGCGGCAATGTTAGTATCATGTACTATGATTAACCTGATGCATTATCTATATATATATATATATATATATAAAATACCAATGGGCTTGTAGTGCATTGACATTATTTTCATCGACTTAAAAAAAGTGTGAAATATATGGTGATGTCTTGTTTCAGATAACCAATATTATGCGGTTTTCTATGTCATCAAAGACGGTTCTTAGTCGGATATTGTTGGAGAATAAGACTATGGCAGAGTCCAGTGGAGTCAATTATTTTTATACCTCCTCACCTATCAAGCCTAAACAAGAAAATCATGAATCAAAAGGAGACGGGAACATTTCTGTGAGGCTTGTGGTCAGTAAATCGAAGCAGATGGTATGTTATGCAGAAGCTGGTGAAGATTTCGTTAATTTGCTGTTTAGCTTCCTAACTGTTCCACTGGGATACGTATTAAAAGAAATGGGATCATCAGGTGGTAATGGTTCACAATCTCAAGGATGCTTATCTTACCTATGCAATAGTGTTAAGGAGCTTGATGCTGATGTAATGAAGTCAGATGAGCTTAAAGATGTCCTTCTTAACCCCAAGATTCCAGTTGGGTTTGCCTATGAGAACCAGCTATTGGGATTGAAAGAAGTTAAACTCTTCTACAATATGAAAAGTGAAGCAACGGATTTGACTATAAGGGATCCCAAATCCTCAAACGAGCCGGGAATAAAAGGTGTGGGGTTTCTAAAAGTAGCTGCTATGTTCACCGTAACAGAGGATCTCAAGATTACACCCATATCTCCTGTCACTTCCCTGTTAATGCTGAACAAATTGAAGGTCCCTTTAAGCGATGTGGGGAAGCTGACTGTGCAGATCGGGAGAGAAGAGGTAAGTGAAAGTCGATTATTGTTTAGCATACAGTTCCTCTTCAGAAAAATATTAAGTCTGCTACTATTTTTCTGTCAGATACTTTATACTTATTTGCTATCTTGTCTTTATTTATGTTACACACACACACACAATAGTTGAACATTTTCTCTATTTGCAAGTTTCTTATTACGGTTTAATTAGACCAAGCTGATGTTATTGTGATCATGATGTTAGTGGAGTGTTAGTGGGGTGTGATTAATAAGTTAGTGGAGCTGATGATGTGATCAAGATATGGTTTCTTTAATTAAAGTTGTTAGGTATAGAGTGTCTTTATTTGATTATTGTAACCAACATTATCATGTTGGATAATGTGTTTTGTCTGGTTGGTAAGTGTCTTTTACTGTATTTGATGTGTTGTTATGATCAGATTAGGAAAAGCAAACCCACTACTTAAAGTAGTAGGGTCAGCTGAGTTGGATTNATTTCCCAGAATTGTTCATTACTACATCGATGTTTAGATTTGCTACATCGATGTAGCAAACCTACTGCCAATTTCCAAAAGAATTCCAGCAACCAAAACATCGATGTTTCCAGCCCTACATCGATGTTCAAAACCCTCTGCCTAAATATTTGAAGTTCCAGTAGCATCTAGGCATCGATGTTTTGATCCAAACATCGATGTTCTTGTGATTAAACCAAATTCCTTGAAGATCAAAAGCCAACAATTGGTAGCGGAGCGTGATCAAACATCAAAAGACTCCTTGTTTGGGTCGCACCAGACGGGACAAAAAGCCAACAATTGGTAGCGGAGCAGGTTCTTTCTTTACGGGGCTTTTTTTCATTTGTTAACAGATCAAGAGGATGGTGTCTGATCGAGTAATTGCTGCAAGGTTGAGGGAGCTTCTTCAAAGTTGTGACCTCAACACAATGACCTTAAAGATGTTGATCCAGAAGTTACAGAAAGAGTTCGACTTGGATTTGTCGGACAGAAAATCATTTATAAAAAATGAAGTGATTTTGTTTCAGGAAGATGAGTCCGGGAACAATGAAGAGGAGGAAGATTGCTGTGTTGTTCTTGTGGAAAATGCTGAATCAGAGGTAACAAATGGCTCTGATTTGGTTGCAAATGACGAAAATGATGAGTTTATTGGTAAGCATTCTGAAATTGATGAATGTGTTGATGATGATGATGTGGTTGATGAGATTTTCACAAATTATAGTCTTGAAAGTGCTATTGAATTTGTGGAAAGCAATGATTCTGGAGTTGTTGTTTGTGAGGATCTTTGTTTGGAGTTCAAAGAATACTCCAAATATAAATTAGTTGATGTTGAAAGTGGGAATGGTAGTTTAGGTTCAAAAGGAGTTCAAAATGATGAATGCTTGGATGAATTTGGATTAACTGATGAAGTGATTTCATTTGATGAGAATCTCTTTGATTTTAGTCATGAAATTACTATGAAAAGTGAAACCGTTGAATTTGTTGTTTGTGAGAATTTGTGTTTGGAGATCAAAGATTTCTCCAATTGCAAATTAATTGAGGTTGAGAGTAAAGATGATTATTCAGGTATAGAACTACCTGCAACAATTGATGTTATTGAGATTCAATGTGTGGAGGATGAGCCTATTGATTGCAGAACTCTGGAATTGAATGGAGATGGAAGAAACCAGAAAATTAAAGTGAGAAAAAAGATTGACATTTACAGTGAGGAGAAGTCATTGGAATTTTATAAGTTGTTCGATGCCAAGAAAAGAAGATGTTCTGCAAAGAAGAGGAAAAAGAAAAAGAAGATGAAGAGCTTTCAAGTCTGGAAACAAGTTCAATCTGATGAAGGGCATGTTGATGTTGAAGTTGAAAAGCAGCTTGTTCACGAGGGAGCGTTCGATACTTTAATTAACAGACAATACAAAAAAAAAACAAACAAAAACAAAACAAAACCTGTTAAATTTGCTGACCATGAAGACCAGCTTGGTCAAGGGGGAGTGTTGATTGTATGACCAAGCTGATGTTATTGTGATCATGATGTTAGTGGAGTGTTAGTGGGGTGTGATTAATAAGTTAGTGGAGCTGATGATGTGATCAAGATATGGTTTCTTTAATTAAAGTTGTTAGGTATAGAGTGTCTTTATTTGATTATTGTAACCAACATTATCATGTTGGATAATGTGTTTTGTCTGGTTGGTAAGTGTCTTTTACTGTATTTGATGTGTTGTTATGATCAGATTAGGAAAAGCAAACCCACTACTTAAAGTAGTAGGGTCAGCTGAGTTGGATTGGTTGTGTAATAGGCTGGTTTTCTGGCCTATATATTTGTGGTTTGTAATCAGTTGTAATCAAGTGAAATGCAATAAGTAACGTTTTTGATTTCACTTCATTGTTACTCTGAAATGTTCAGAGTGTTTAAAAACAAAAGATTGTGAGAGATTAGGGAGAAAATCAATGGAACAGTAACCAAGAAAGTCAGCCTTGGTTTTCTGTAAGTTGATTTTCTGACTATATATTGAGTGTTGTAATCTGAATTCTACAAGTGAAATAAGAGTAAATTGTGTGTTTTTCACTTCATAAAGTGTTCCTTGTCTTGTACAAATCGTGTTCAAGTCAAGTGTTTGAGAGAATTGAGAGAAAACCAATGAAACAGTAACCCAGAAAACCAACTTTTGCGTTTCTGCAGATTTCTGAGAATTTCCCAGAATTGTTCATTACTACATCGATGTTTAGATTTGCTACATCGATGTAGCAAACCTACTGCCAATTTCCAAAAGAATTCCAGCAACCAAAACATCGATGTTTCCAGCCCTACATCGATGTTCAAAACCCTTTGCCTAAATATTTGAAGTTCCAGTAGCATCTAGGCATCGATGTTTTGATCCAAACATCGATGTTCTTGTGATTAAACCAAATTCCTTGAAGATCAAAAGCCAACAATTGGTAGCGGAGCGTGATCAAACATCAAAAGACTCCTTGTTTGGGTCGCACCAGACGGGACAAAAAGCCAACACAAACGAGCCGGGAATAAAAGGTGTGGGGTTTCTAAAAGTAGCTGCTATGTTCACCGTAACAGAGGATCTCAAGATTACACCCATATCTCCTGTCACTTCCCTGTTAATGCTGAACAAGTTGAAGGTCCCTTTAAGCGATGTGGGGAAGCTGACTGTGCAGATCGGGAGAGAAGAGGTAAGTGAAAGTCGATTATTGTTTAGCATACAGTTCCTCTTCAGAAAAATATTAAGTCTGCTACTATTTTTCTGTCAGATACTTTATACTTATTTGCTATCTTGTCTTTATTTATGTTGCACACACACACACACAATAGTTGAACATTTTCTCTATTTGCAAGTTTCTTATTACTGTTTAATTAGACATAGTGTTTCAAATCTGGTAGTGTTGGTATGAACGTTTTCAATTTGATGTTCACTTAAATGGTAATAAGGACCTCTAGGCCATCCTGCTGTTGATCATTTGTGAGTTAATATGCTCATCTTTTGCAGGCTTCCCGCTTACTGGTAGCTGCATTTCTTTCTGAACATGCACTCACGGATGTTTTCATGAGCGAAATCCTCAAGGATCCTCTTATGTACAAACAGCCAAAGAAAGAGACAGAATGAAGAAATTATTTTCATACATTAAGTAGTCAAAGACTAGTGCCTTTTTACCCTTCCTTTGGTTTGCCTTAAAACTGCAGTTATCACCCGAGTGTGTTTCTGATTGTGGTTTTGACAATTTGAAAGTGTCTTGCGTTTTAGATTTTTCCTTGTGTGCTTTTTATTGATGATCGGTCACATCCTCTGAATCCTGTATATGAAGATATTTGTATGCTACGGTACCTCTACTACGTCCTTCCATTAAAATGTCAAAAGGCATTTGCACTTCTGGTCATAGCTTAACCTGTAATGACTTTTAGGCTATCATACTTTCAGTGTATAAGTCAATACACATACATATTCACCAAAAAAACAAAAAGATTAATGGACATTTACTTTAAAAACCAATTATCCCTACAGACAACCAGGGCCTCATGGTCAAAATTTCTTCCTTCTGCCAATCTGGGGAGAAGGGTGGACATATCTCACATTTTTTCACAGCCGGAAACAAAGAACTTACAACTGATTGAAATAACAGTAAGACATAAAGTGATTAGATAGCTGGTTACAAACATTAATTGGCCTGATAAATAATTGAAAAAATTATAGCTACATGTTGAACTGATAGATTCTGGATCAGGCCAACAGCTGTTTTCGGTTTTTCAAGACTCTAGAAATGGCTTCCACGGTAGAAGGTGTAGTCCGGCAGCACCCTCCAATGAGGCTAGCTCCCAAGTCACGCCATCTTGAAGCAGTCAACTCAAATGTATGATCATCGAAACATGTTGATGGCTGTAAAATTAAGACCATAGTCAGAGTTAATGAATGGGTGAAAACATCAGACTTCACACAAAAGCAAAAGGTAAGATTGAAAAGAATGTGATGGTATCTGAAATGAGGTAGAAGACAGAATAACTCACCAGCCACTTTTTAGCTTTTCCATCCCATATTTCACCGCTATTTGGATAAACGACAATCAATTTTCCCGTCAACTGGAAACAAACAAATGCAGCAAGCCATGTTAGTTGTATGAATATTTATATAATGCAAAAGACTAGGAAGCTCTACTACAACATCTGAGTTTAAGTTACTTACCCCCTTAAATTTGCAGATGAGACTTTCTATAAAATGGGGAGGTGCACAGTTAATTCCAACTGCCTTTACTTTGTTGCTCTTATTTATTACATCAAGGCACTCCTGAAAACTCTCTCCAGATGGGGCATTCTCACCATCCACAGAGGTGAAGCAGATCCAAGATGGAATGTTGACATTTTCTTCTTCCAGCAATTCAACACAAGCCTGAAAATTGTTATGAAAACGAAAAACCAATTAAAAGGCAAGAAAGAAAGCTTTGTCGCTTTAAGACCATGGAATATTATGAGAGAATTCTGTAAACATATAAATAAACTGTCCACGAATGTGCAATATCATCCATTTTCATTTTGGACGAACGTAATTTTAATAGGCTAAAAAGCCATATCTGAGGTAGCAGTGCCGCGCCAGACAATAAAGAGTAATTGCAACGAAGACATGTATTCAAAGTTCAAGCAGTTGCCGATTGTATAACTTAATAAAGAAAATAAAGAAAGAGAAGGGGCTTTATTCTGCATCACTTCTTTACCAACTACAATCTATGATGGCCAACCTAACTTCTCTTCCCAGAAGATGATTGTTAAAGACTCTATATACAAAGAAGCAGAAAAAGTAAAAGTACACTGGTCTACCCAGAGGTGCTAATCGACCCTCCCTCATTGGCAAAGTCAAGGAGAATAACAAGACAGTGGGTACGGTACAGCTATATGAATGCAAGTATCGTGACTTATGGGGCATAATGCTTTGTCTCCAAATCGTATCCAACTGTCACTGCCTAACTTACAAAGCAAAGTATCTCTTCTTTTGTCAAGGCAGATGCAAAAGTGAGCTAGTAAGGACTATTATTCTTTTCCACATTGAGCAAAGTATAATACTTCAAATCATCGAGTGTGACCTTAATACCGACCATGCTAGATATGCAATCAAAACTGTAAAACCTTTTGAATTTTTCAGTTTAATCTATTTCATCCTGGTAACATTCATCTCATGGACAAACAAGCATGCCAATGTCTGAAGACTGCTAGGCAACATTCAGCTCATAAATTACCAAACCCATAAAGGAAAAGGCAATCACTCTGTCACATTGTCAGAAACCTTCACTGAAATTTATACCAGAACCTTATTTTATATCAACCTGTAAATATGATATGATGATCAACACAACAAAAAAAATGACAGGAGCACACACCTGGGCTTCAAGTTTGTTGGGAATGGTCTCGAAGGCCAGCAAATCTGGACCTGCTTCCACAAGCACTTGCAATCTGCGACGGTGAAAGTCCTTCAGCTTTCCAATATTGACATCAGGCCCGTAATAGCCACTGCAAATCAAACAACACGTTGGTAAACTAAGTCAATAACCACAAACATTCGATTCTTACAGAAACATAAATGATCAAACACATAAAGAATCAAAGAGACAAGAACCTGTATTCTGAGCCATCGGCCAGATAAGCCCCATAGCTTCCAATTGAGGCTGCAACCAAGGGTCGGTTACCATTGCAACCAGGATTCCTCTTTTCAGCTTCCCAGAACTTATCACGGGATTCAACGGCCAATTTGACGCTCTTCTTCAATAGTGACTCTCCTTCTTCAAGGGAAAGGCCTCTTGATTGAAACCCAGGAAGAGTTGCCTACAGAAACAGAATGTAACAAAATCAATACCTTTCGACCCAAAGATAAAACCAAGTCAATCCTAAAACAGTTTTCCCCGGAAAATATGAAGTTCTTCTTTAGGTGCTAATCAAAATATTGTAAAACGACGTAGTATTCAAACCTGGTACGAGGAGGAAACAATGATGTCCGCACCGGCTTCCAAATACTCCATGTGAACCTAAACCAAAACCCAAACAAAAGACATAAGCTTTCGATGAAAATTCAAAAAAGAGGGACAAAACAACAGAGACCATGACATTGAATTGAAGGAGGAGCAATGGGAATGCATATAAAGACTGACTCTTTTGATGAGTTCCGGCTCTTTGATGAGGCAAACGGCGCTCCAGAGAGGGTCGTTAATGGCGGCCCCATGCTTCTCGAGCTGGGTGGCGAAACCGCCGTCGAGCACCGCACAACCTCCCGCCTTCTCAACGAGTTCCTCCAGCGATGTGTTCACGAAGGAAATCGTCTTCTTCTGCAAAACCATTGCTCTGTTTTGTTTCCTTTTATTTTCCTTCTTTCCTTCTGGTTTTGCTTTTGTGGAGTTTTATTTCTTTTTGTCTAATGGAGAGAGATTTCTGCGAGAAAGAATGAGGCGAGAGGAGGATTTTATAGTGGAGCTCGCGGCAAAAAAGAGAGGGTGGGTTCTTTTTGCTATGAACGCGGACGAGAAAAGCTTACAGGTTCAACTCTTAACTCCAGTTTTGTTAACAACGTTATTGAGCTCTGTGTCTTATAAATAAGCACTTTCCCCTTTTTCTGGTTGGACTATGTTTACTTTCAAATCCGCTTTCTGGTTGGATTCGGATGAGAAAAACAATGGTCAGATTTATTCTTACACGGATTATTAATTTTTTTTTTCACTGAAATCTTGTTATTACTATGTGTATATATAGTATAGAATTATGCATGATGATTATCTATTATTTTATAAAAGTAAAGTATAGTGTCACGTGTATCAATACAAAGATTATTAGTATATCTAGTATTAATTTTAACTATTTGATAATTCTGAAAAAAATATATAACTATTTGATTGTGATTTTAGTTCACAAAAATTTTAAAGGAAAATGGAAACGAAGTGGTGTGACTGTGTTCAGTTTCGAGAATGGTAAAACCTTGACCGTATATGATTAGAATGGGAATTTTTGCTGGAAATTTAATATCGGTGGACAGACCATGTCTTTAATTGGAAACAAAAGATATTACTATTAGCCATCCTGATTTCGGAAATCTTATGCACGACTTTTAATCCAATAGCCCGTGTGTATTACAAAATCCAAAGGAAAAGGAGTTGTTTGCTGATTTACCTGCACACACCAAAAGTCTTAGAAAAGCTTTCCCAGTCAAAATGCCGGTAGGTAAAGGGCATGACCACCTGAAACTTGAAAGTGCTAGCGTAGCTTGGATCATTCGAAGCCTTAGTCTTTAGATTTAGGTAAAACTCTGTCGAAACGCAAAAGAGGGTTTGGTGAGATGGTGAAAGGAGAAAAAAAACATTAACCGAAAGGAAAATATGGGATTTAATTATTTATCAAGCAACACTCTTCTTGCGAGATTAATTAGGGCAAGACGCCCGCTTTAAAATATAACATTTTTAAATATTCATCTCATTTTATGTGAAGCCGATACTTCACAAACTAGTAATTACTATTGAATTATCATTATGACCAGAAAAAAGAATTATAATGGAAAAAGCAAAGGCATGAATGAGTGCTTGTCAAGAAAGCACGATTCCACCCTTTATTGCACTTGAATGTCGTTCAATTGCTTCTGTTTGGATGTTGAATCCAATCCATGATTATCAAGGAGTGGGTGGGATTCCAACCTTCAACTTAGTAGGGGTGCAGTTTGCACACAACTAAATAAACCAACCGAGCCTTATTACTATCACATAAAGATACCAATTGTGTGATTAATGAGTTAGATAAAAAAAAAAAAAAAGGTAAGAAATAGTAATATCCACGTAATTTGAATGCCCAAGATCCATATCCGCAAACCGTGTTAGGATTTTGAGCTCAGGATTTCGTGATGTGGAGGCCTTAAAATTTGGCGTTTGGCTGAATAAATCTTTCTAGTATATACTTCAATTACAATTGATGGTTATACAGCTGTTCTAATCGCGTTGTTTACGCCATGGGTGACAACACAATAGCTTTACTCTTTATAACAAGTCGGTGCACCAGCTCCAAAGTTCACATTTCTCCTGACGGTGCTCTGATTTTGTATGTGTTCCTAGAAAGATCTAAGAGGATGAATTAACAAATAAATACTACTACTACTACTACTAATTATGCTACATTCTTGAGCAGAACCTGCTATGAATGTGGGAGCATTTAGTACAACGCGTTAGAGAAGTAAAGAAAGCTTAATTAAATGGGAATGGTTGACAAGAAACAGGCTGTGAAAGCGACACTGGTTTGGTGTATTTTTTTTTTTTTCCTCTCATTGGTTTGGTGTCTTTGTGGGTGAACATTTGGCAGGGTTTGTTGGAATATTTATACGATTTTTTTCATTACAAACATTCTAGTATATGAATAGATATGAATAGTTTATTGTCATAAGTGTTGAGACTTTCTTACTACCGCTTGTGGTTCAACAGTCTTAGCTCCTTCAAAGAGTCAAAGCAACCTTTTGTGACAAACAAAAAGGAAACAGTAAAATTTTATTTTTTTTTTTGTCGCGGAAACAGTAAAATAGACATTCTTACCTACTTCTATATCATGAGCATGTCTCTTCCGTTGGGTCAATGCCAATTTAATCTTTCCGATTCAGCGTTGGTTTTAGTGGTAAGCAATTTGGTTTTGTTTAAGTGAGGTTTCAAGTTCGAATTTTCATAGAAGCAAAAAGTTCTCATTGGAAGACTCACCCACCACAACCAAATGCGAGATTGAGATCGAGTCCGGATTAGTCAGGACAAAGTTCCAAATCTCCAAATAAAAAACCATAAAAATAATTTGCCAATTTAATATTTCTTGAAAATATATATATAGGATCGGGGAGGCGGTGCCACCATCCACGCCCCACTAAATGCCTACTACTACTGACTGATACAAGCAAGCAGGTTTAGAAATTGAGCATTGACATATGTACAATTTCCCTAAAGCATGTCCCTCCCTTAATAAAATACACACTACCAAAGTTAAAGTAGAGCAAAGACAGCGAGAAGCAGGCCGGCTGGCGACGCGTTTGCACTTTCTAGTGTAAGGATGGACAAGTATGTCTTGTGCTTGTATCATGGGAGGTAACATGGGCTGTTTATAAGAAATCTCTACATTAATGTCTTGACTTGACAGGGTAAGGGACAAGGAAACGGATCGATACCGATAAATTGTAGTAGGATTTTATACATTGGACATGAAACAAAACACGTTTATGTGTCCAACCCAATCTGAACCGGCCATGGATTGTTGTAAGCTTATTTTTGCGGTCTATTTATATTGAAGAGAAAGTATCTTATAGTGTTTGGAACCTCACTATGCTAGATCACCATATTATTTTACAAGAACAATAAATTATGGAGGGAGTCATTTCGACTATTGCCTCGTTGACAATGAACAATGGACTAGTATTAGAAAAATATATATTTTTCTCATGATTTTTTTTGAACAGTTTCTCATGATTTTTTTAGTGCACTCTTTTTTGGAAGATGGAAGTAAATAATTTATTGTGGCGTGTTTGACATTATCCCGTAGAGAAATTCCCCGCTCCACTTTTATGACTTTGTTATATGCCTCCGGCCAATAGGCCGCCAAACCCAGGTCGGTTTCACGCGAGTATATGATGACCTCAGAGACAGAACTCCTCCTACTTGGGCCTAATTGGGCTGTGTCTAACTAAGTAATTGCTGCGGATTAATGAAGGCGTGCACTGTTTCCAAAGGCCCACTGGCCCAGCACAATGGCCAGTGGACTCAGTTGCTTATACTTAACAGTGTTTGGACTCATTAAGTAAAGAGAGGCAAAGATGAGGGTAATTTGCTTCCTCTATCGAGTATTGTTGTGTGAATTGTGATTATCTACTAGTTAGTCTGCAAGACCATTTTAAGCTCATGGAACTGATTAATCCTGGGCTCATTATTAGGAACGGGCCTTCTTACCATTGCATGCTCCATACATAAATACATAAACGGAGATTCAACCTAAAACGGTAAAACCTACCTTACTTTTTTAAAATACAATAACTTTCACTTCTCAAAAAAGTTATATATATATATATATATATATATATATATATAATTTGTTGCATTATGACAATGTAATAACTAATAACGAGTGACTTCTTTTGGACTAAAAAAGATAATGGGTGGGAAAATGGTGTAATTTTGCCTTGAGGTCAAGGATTCAATCCTCTCACCCCATTTTTTTTTTCTACATTTTGCTATATTGAGTCCTTTTAGAGAGATGTGTCTTGTTGGGTTCTCTAGATTTATTAGGTTAATTTCGCTCCTGATTGAGAGAGTACTTTTGCCTCTTTAGTGGTCCTGCTTAAACTCCAACTAAACTTGTGGCTACTTATTACTAATAATGTTTCCCAATCAAAAAATCTAAGCGGGATAAGATGGGACTAGTCAAAGTTGACATGGAAGTTCACATGTTTTTCACCAAAAAAAAAAGTTGACTTGGAAGTCCACGATGATCTAAGAGTTCAAAGTTGGCATCCAAAAATAAAATTTGAGTTAAAATACGCTATTTATGAAGTCACTCTATCACATTAAAAGAAAAAAAAAACACTCTTTCATTTGTCAATTTTGAGACTCGAATAGTATTGCCACTGCAAACGAATTATTATTTATAAAACACAACAACAAAATTAAATAATGAACATACAACTTGTGAACCACGTACGATGGATTCATCTACCCGTGCACAAAGCAAAAGTTGAGTCCAAATGCTTGCAACTTGCAAGAAGACCATTAAAAAGTTGTTAGCCAATGGTGGCGGACGGCCGGCGGTGGAGGGGGGGTAGCTCAAGGCCGACATCAGCCAGTTAATGCACTCACGGCCAAAAGGGAAAAAATATTAGGAAGGTAGTTTCAAATTGTTGGCATCATTGCAACCTCAGAATTTTCTTCTCGTACTAGCTGTCAACAATAATCTTGCCAAGTAAAACTGAGAGAGAAGCAAGAGGCCTAATTAATTCCACACAATATTGCTACTCGTGGGGCCTAAATCCATCATAGCTAGATGGTTCTTTGTATACTACTCAGTGACACAACCAAGTATGTGCACATACATATAGCCAACAGCCAATCTATGCCGTGCGATAAGTACAACAGATCCCCTAACCCCATATAGTTCCTGGAATTTAATGCGTAGCTAGACCCCAAAATTGGGTCGCATAAATGACCCCAAGGAAGGATACATTCACTCCAGTATAAAAAAAACAACAAAAAAGGAGTAAAGGCTGAAAATTGATACTATAGGGGGATCTACATGGGAAAGGGGAAAAAAGAAAAGGTTTAATTAATTATAAGAAGACACTCTAATGTTGAAATATGCGGGGAGTAGTTAGTATTTTTTCTGACAAAGTGTGCCCATATATTTTTATATGTTAGTACTATCGTTTTTCAAGTTATGGAAGGATGTCTTAATAATTGGAGCATGTCATTGCGTGCATTTTTCCAATAGTTTATAGGGAAGCATAGTTTTTATGTTTCACCAAAGTCTAAAAATAGGAACCAGTCAAATCAATTTGGTTTTCCTATCAATATTCCCATGCCTTTCTTTTGTCTATTTGATGGGGGTATATATCAATCGTAGTAGTAATTCTTATTGCATTTGCCCAGTTGTTGGTTTCTCTTTGAGCACCAACAATCAAGTTGTCTGTTTCCATACATATACACACTAATACAGAGAAAATTAATCAAACCAGTATCTATGCACTTCACAGTAAAAATACAAAGGAAAACGGAATAGACACAATTAGATAGGGTAATACAGTGTGATAGAGAAATGAGAGCTAGAGAAAGGGAAAGGAAAAAAAAAAAAAAAAAAAAAGAGGGGGAGAAAGAAGAAGAGTGAAACGCTGATCCACAAGGGAAGTAAATGCAAATCCCAGACTCTGAAGAGAACTTTATGTCACACACCCAGGCCAAACCCAACCATTCCTGAAGCTTCTTCTTATTACAGCTTAACAACTTCAGGAATATGTACTGGATACCTATCAATGCAGTCAGTCCATGGACCATCTGTTGGTGTTTTGATTGTTCTGTTACACTTCCAGACTGCACTGTTGCACTTAAACCCACTCCCAAATGCTATCTGCCAAACCCTGTCTCCTTTCCTCATCCTTCCTTTTGATTCTATGTAGCTCATCTCATACCAAAGCGAAGAAGAAGAGGTGTTCCCAAATCTGTGCAGGGTCATCCTTGAAGCCTCTACGTGCTCTGCAGACAGCTGCAAGTTCTTCTGTAACTCGTCTATAACGGCCCGGCCACCGGCGTGGATGCAGAAATGCTCGAATGCTTGCTTGAAATCGGGAATATATGGCTTCCATTTCGGGTTGAAGATTTTGCGGCCAATGAGAGTCATTAAGAACAGGAGCTGTTCTGATGCAGGGAGGACTAGAGGGCCAATAGTTGTGATGTTGGATTTCAGGGCCTCTCCTGCTATAGCCATCAGATCTTTTGACAGGTTAATCCCTACCTTTCCTTCCTTGTCTTCCTCCTCATAGACGCACCTGTAAGCCTTATCGTCTGCTCCCTTGTGGGTTCTAACAACGTGGACTAGGCGGTACTTGGCTCGAGACCTGTGAGACCTGCGGTTGGATAGGAGAATTGCTGCTCCTCCCATCCTGAAGAGGCAATTAGGAAGAAGCATGGCTCGTTCGTTCCCTTGGTAGTAGTTTGGTGTAATGATCTCTGTGCTAACAACTACTGCATTTGAATTTGGATGAACCTGGAGAAGATCCCTAGCCAAGTCAATGGAGATTAGACCCGCACTGCAACCCATACCGGAAAGATTGAAGCTCTTGATGTTGCTTCTCAGCTTGTACTTATTGATGACCATGGCGGATAGGGACGGTGTAGGGGAGAACAGGCTGCAGTTCACGATGAGAATATCGATGTCCTTTGGTTTCAGCCCAGTTTTCTTGAACAAAGAGTCCATGGCAGAGAAAATGACAAGCTCGGCTTCTCCTCTTGCAGCTTCCATAGTAGGCTTTGGAGGGATGTAATGGATTGCAGGAGGCAAACATGTCTCTTCACCAAGCCCAGACCTCTCAAGAATCCTCATCTGGAACTCAACACTCTTGGGCTTATCTGCCAAGATCAGCCTGGAATGCTCCATGAAAGTGGAGAAAGGGACCCGGCAAGTAACTGGAGGCTTGTAGCAAGCGTAGTCCACCAAGTAAATGGTTCTTGGCTTGGACATGAAGTAAACAGTGCCAATAAAAATGACAAGGAAAGAAGAGCAAAGAATTTGGACAAGATCGAAATGGAGTGATCTCCATAGGTTCAGGATTTCATCAGGGCCCAAACGAAGAACCTCTATGGCAATACCTGCCATAACAGGTATGAGTAAAAGATAAAGGATGTGATTAACAAGGTACTGGTACCCAAGTTTAACATACTTGAGTTTCACTGAGTTTGAGAAATCAGGCAAGACTGGAGGCATTTTTCTCTTCTCTTTTTTTTTTCTTTTTTTTTTTTTCTCTCTTTTCCTCTTCTTCTGCTTTTGTTCTGTTGCAATGAAATTAGAAACGCAGAAAGGGGAAGAAGAGGAAAGTAGTGGTTGCCTAAGGTAATGAAAGTGATGATATTAGGTGAGTTGTGGAAGGAGGAGGGTGGTGGGGATATAAAGACTAACAGAAGAGGAGCAGTGAAGGGGGCAGATGAGAGGAATTAATGAAGGACTCACGTCACTCAACGCCCACTTAACTTTGTTATTAAATTTTGGCTACTTCTTTCCTTTCCAGTTACAACTAAGCACCCCAGCAATTAAGGTTTCTTTCGCTATCTGGCCACAGGGTGGTCTCTGTGCAATGTTGTTTTTCTCCGATGGATAACCTATCATGCATGGCTTATGGTTTGGTTTTGCTTTGGATTATGATCAACCCCAACAGTAAGTAAAAATTAAAAATCCTTTTGGACCATCTTTCGTTTGGTGGTCGGCTTCTCAAGTATGAATGTGCACGTTTTCTTTATTTATTACTACTAGATCATATCAAACTAGCTACAATGAAAAAGAAAAAACTAAATAAACAGTAGTACATTCGAGAAGCTGGAATTATTTACGACCTCATCAAGGCCTGGATAAACTAATTAAGCATTGATCATTCGTGATTTAATGCAGGAAAATTCTGGCTGGCAATTTGCGTGCACCCAGCTTAAGGGAGGCAATCAAAACCGAACGAAATAGGCATTTACACCGGTATCCTGTACTGTCTAGGAAAAGATAAACTTGAACAGATATGGCATATATTTGACTTCCTTCTGCAAGTTGATCAAACTGATTGATGGAGAAGGGGGAAAGGAAAAAATTGAAAAGTCAAAGTTAAACAATTCTTTTGAAAGCACCATTCTTTTTGTTTTGGTCATTAAAGTTGTATAATAATATTTGATTACAACATATCGAATGAATTATTTTGAGGGTTCGACCCTCGCGACCATCCCTCCCCGTAAATACCACTTTAAGCTACCGGTGGTTTACAATAAATTGGGCTGAGAGAAATTCCCCTTACCTAATTCTTTTCCTTTTCGAATGAATTAGAATTGAAAAGATTACACCCCTTAGTGAAAATAAAAAAAAGAGGTACCCCCGTTTTTGGAATTGATTACACCGAGAGCAGCTTGTCATGATCAGATTCCCGCACGAATGGTATATGAATATGTGAATATATATAGCACATTTCCATGTCCTCATCAGGAAGCGCACTGAGCGAACAGTATAAAATGCGTAACAACCTACTATACATATTTTTTTGGAAAACAAACAATTGACCTGTAATTTATATGCTTTCATGTATATTAGAAGTAAAAAGTGAAACTATACGAAAAAATGGTAGAAAAAGAAAACAAAAATATATACGTATGCCTGGAAAGAGTTGCACGAATGCAACATATATATATGAGCATAATTATTACTTGAGGCAATACATATTACAATTGAGAGTCTCGAACTGGGAAATATATATATATATATTATCACACTAGTTTGGCAGTGATAATTACACCTTTTTGCCGAAAAGCCAGCAAGATTGAGAAGGACAGCACATATATATATATGTAGAACACATAAATTAACCCAGAAACAAAAACAAAAACAAAAAAGGGAAAAGATATCAGTACTTGTAAGCTTTGTACATAATTGTCTGCTCCAAGAAGCTCCGACTTCGAACAATCAAATTAAGGATCCGATAACATTAAAGTTTCTCATCTCTTGATCGCCGACTAAGGGATGGATCAACGGGGTCAAATGCGTGACATCAAACACTTATGGAAGACACAACAATCCCATTCCATATACAAACAGCGCAACTAATTAAACAAATCAATGAATATCGCCCACAAATTTGTACCATAGAATAATTGCATCCATGAGGAAAAAAAAAATTACCAGACGACAAAAGAGAAATAAGTAGCAATTACAACGGGTACAATTAAGAGGAAGGTTAAAAACATGATGAGAGCACGGTGAAAAAGATAAGAAGGTACAAGGTGGCAAAAGACCCGCCAAAAAATTGCCACAAGACAGAAGGAAATAAATATAGAGAGACAAGGCACCACCAAATCCTCATGATGTTGTCAGTGAACATAATAAATATTCTTCCTCATGATTTGTCTTTTAATATTTTAAATTTTTCATTGAAAACTATTGTAATTTATCCATTATATATATCTTTATGCAAACAATTTATAAAAATAATTTTATCTATCTTTTATACATTTTGAGATATATATTATAAACCATTATAAAGATTTTTTTTAAAAAAAAAACAGATATGCTAAAATTGTCAATCCTGGTTGGGTGCGCTCTCTTCATAAGTTCGCTATTTAATCGTCTTGAGTAGCTAGATCAGCAACTCTCTAATTTTCTCGGGGCATTGTATCTCTTTATAGGAATCAAACTAGGTTTGTACGTGTCAACAAAATAATAGAATGGTCCATGACAGCAATTAATTAATCCCAATGAACTTAATTTAATTACGTTCATGTGCGTTTATAAATGTTGATAATGAGCTGATACGGCCGCCAAAGGCGGTATATCCTACCTTATGAAACTCTATTAGGTTGGGTAATACTATGTTCCTATCTTTTTAATCCAAATGAAAATTTTCCATTACTTATTAAACATTATCCGAATCAAAAAAAGAAAAAAAAAAAAAAGAATCCTTGAGTATGGCTGGCTTTGGGCTGCCTCAACCCATAGTAATTTTACAATGTTTTTGTATGTTTTGTTGGGCCCTAGGCCACCAATACGTCATTACTTTCTCTCCTTGCACCATTGAGCCTTATATTATATTATATGGTCAGTTGAAAAGAAAAAGAGAGCCTTAAATAGTTATTCTTTTGGTTATTTTTTAAACCAAAAAAAAAGGAAAAAACCTTGTCTATTGTGTTTTTTTTTTTAAACCATTGTTTTAAATGCAAATGAAGATTGTTCTATCCTGAAATGAGTGGGTTCATTCCAGAAGGGGAAAAGAAAAGAAGAAAAAAAAGGCTCGAAACCCACCCCCTAAAAGAACAATCAATTACAATATGCACTATTTTTTTTTTTGATGCACTAATTATTTTGTCCCTTCAAAACTCCAAAACAACCGCACGGGACTGACATTTTCCAGTTGTTTTTTATGCTTTATTGCTGCTACTAACGGTTGAGCAGTTGGTGGTTGGATGTGGTTTGATGCTTTTTTTTTTCATTATTATATTGATACGTATTTAAGCAATTGTTGAATCTTCCATGACTATAACGTTTTTTTATATAGATTAAAATGAAATAAATGACGAAAGAGAAATATTCTTATCATGTCCTAATTTGCAATGTTGGATATTATTGTTTTGTTTCTTCTGATGGATTGAAATTGTTTGTTATAAGTTCATAATTAATCCCTCGATCAGATCAACAAACTACAAACGACCACCCACGTTCTAGCAAGCAAGGTTTTGAAAACCGGACCGGCCATTGAACCGGCGAAGGAGATGTTCAAGGAAAGCCGGGGTTCAACCGGGGTTCAACCGTTTTATTAAAATATATTAATTTTTTAAGAAAACAGTCAAAATATATTCATTATAATAATTTTATGGTCAAAATTGAAGTCATTCTCAATATATATTAAAACTTATGTAAAGATAACACTAATTTATAATAGTTTAGTTGGTTAATGACTTTAAATATTGTTAGGAGATCAAGGGTTCAAATCTTACTCTCACCATTTTTAAAACTTTTAAATGAAAAAAAGAGGTTCAACCGGTAAAAACTGACCGGTTCGTTAAAAACCGTAAAAATCGGCCGGTTCAAAACGGTTGTGTAACAGGGGGGTTTTTTCCAGTGAACCGGACCGGGACTTTACTGAAAAGGCGGTTGAACCGGGTTAACCGGACGAACCGGTCCAGTTTTGATAACCTTGCTAGCAAGTTGAAACTTTCCTTCTTACTTCATTGCTCAAAACTAAAAACTACTCGTAGGTAATTAGTCAATTCCTGTCAGGAAATTTTGGATTAAGTACTGCTTTTGCTTGCGATTTAGGCTCCTTAATTTTCAGCAGAATTTGGTATATCTGACCATGACCATACGATTATCGTACTTATCTTCATATAAGAGAAAGCATGAAGATGTTGAGATAGGCGAACAAAACAGTTGCATGCGCACTTATTATATATTAAGGTGTTCTATCTTTTTCTTTTTCCAGGAGAAAGAGTTGTTCAATAATTGATGTTAACAAAATATATCAGCACCAAACTTTTCAGACGAAAATTTATTTGCTTTAAGTATCTGGGAATGCTATAATTGTATATCTCAAATACAAGGATAGCAACATGTTGACGACCTTAAGTGTGTCCTAATCATCTGTGTCGGCAAAAAAAAACCAAATGAAACGCTCAAATTTGGCTACATTTTCATTTCAATTAATTAAATAGACTTAATTCTTTAAAAAAATTACGATACATTTTCGCTAAAGCTAAACTTCGAGTGAAATGCAGAAGGTAAAATCGTAGATGAGAAAGTGTTGTTTTTCTTCGGTTGGTGAGAAAGTTCAATGAAGTAAATAGTTTGGTGGTGCCAAAAAATTACTTACAATATATATATATAGTTTAAGAGTAAATTCGGTTCTAAAAAATTAAGGCTTTTTTTCCTAAAAAAGTGCATAATTAATTACGATAGTTTGGTTCTTAATTAATTTAACCATCACGAAATATGACACATATATTCAATGAATTTGGGACGAGCTTTTCGTAAATGGCATGGCCTAGCAGATGCACAAGAACAATGTAGATAAACTCCAAATTTAGCAAGAATTATTATAGCATTATCCAAGAGGAAAAAGAAGTCACAAATCTTTTTATATAAGGACCAATCTTGCAACCCATGGCAGTTGAAGGATCACATGTGTATATTTGAGCGCTTCTAGAAATTTATGATTTCTAGGGGGGAAAAAATGCTGTCTTCGTTAATTCCTTATCAATACTGCATCCAAAATACTCCTTAACATTATGATTCTCAAAAAAAAATTGCGTAAGCGGAATGTTAATCCAAAATTATAGGTAAAAGCTCGCTTAAGTGAAGGAAAGAAAAAGGTTTTGATTTGGAAAGAAATATGACAGATTAGGGGTAGAAATTACCAAGAATAGAAAGGATAACTTATTTGAAATAGCTTCGAAGGAGATCAGTTTCTTTATCATAGGCTGATCAACACATGTAAAGAAAGTAGCATACGAGAAATCAAGGAGCAAGTGGTTTAAAAAGGTAATAGCAGTCGTCCAAATAGTTAATGTTTATTCTTGCACTAGTGGTATAATTCCAGAAACAGGTTGATATATATTTGGAACAAATAAACAGGATCATCAATCGTAATCTCTGATTATGCATAACGATTAGGATGTTAAATATGAAGCTACCATGCTTAATCAATCATAATCTGATTGTGATTCGATTGGTCTCACAATTCCTTTGCCCAAACATCGTAACACACATACACAAGTGTGTGTCGAATTAGTCAAACTATAAAATTTATACGTACACTCTCCATTTTTTATTGTTTTCAAAGAGTAATTGGAATTCGAGACCTTCAGGTCTGCCTATGATGGCAGTACCATTTGAGAGCTTAATATGTTTTGTCACTTGCATTATGTGTCAAGGAGAATTTAACCACGTGAAGCTTACTCGTTGAAGATGATGAGTAAAAGAAGATCATTAATAACAAGATGCTTATATTTTGATCGAAAAAAATTCTAGAAATTGTAATAAATTTTGTTATTTAAGCTTCTCATCATCAGAAGTATGAATAAAATAAAAACAAATAGTATGGATAGCATGGATGTGGGGAAGCCAAAGAAGCGCATGGCTAATGTTTTTCTTTTATTTCTGTTGCAAGTGGGGGGAAGTGAAACAAACAACCACCTGCATTATGAGATGATAAGACTTAGACAGCTATTGGTTGGGTGGAAATGATGACATAGGTGGCGACTTCAAGTGATTCGGCCCCCATTTCTGTTTAGAATTTTTCTCCTTTTTTTTTTAATTCTATCAAATTAAAAATGTCAAAAATTTTTAAATGGGAGCAGTAATGCTTTTAAATTAAGTAGGGTAGACTATATAGAATAGAAATTGCTGATGGTACAAGCTTGTATCGGTATGATTCATTATTTTTTTGAAAAAAAAAATCACAAGGATGATATCTATTACTTCAAATCAACAAAAAGTACATCAAAACGGCGTTATGCAGATTATCCTCCTTTTCCATCACCTAATTATCTTCCACATATCTTATAGTTATGCTACATTTACCGATAATTTTTATAAAAAACTTGGAAAAACAACAATGATACGATTATGTATAATTGTATAATCAAAAAAAAATGAATAACATAAGTACTTCTATAATTTTTATAAATTCATCTATTTATTCAAGTTGCTTATTATATACTTGTCAAATCAGTTGATATTAACTTTAGGTAAGAAAAATTTCTGATAGACGTATGAAAAATGAATTCTTGAGATGATCAACTCAACAGAAATTACCTTGGCGATGTGTTTAGCTATTAGCGATAAAATGCCCAGCACGAATCAGTTATATATAAATGCCTTGCTTTCGAGGTCTTTTTCCTGCCATCTTCTTTCCGGTTGGATCCGTGTCATGTCACTTTTTTTGCAGTCTCTTAAATATATTTACGTTTAAGAGGTCATTTTCTTGGTATAGTTTTTTGCCTTCCCTATTTGTAGTAATTTTAATGCAATTCGTCCATGCGTTAGCAGGATCTTTTATTGGCAATACAACAAAAACCAAGTGACAAAGTCACCCAAAGGAATAGATGTGTTATCACTCTTGAAGAATATATTGGTATAGTGCAACCTAATCTCCTGCCACACCATTAAGAAAGTTGGTTTGTTTCTTGCCCGAATCCTACCATGTAAGCCAAGGGAATGTATACCTTGACGATTTAGTTACACTCAGTTGAATCGAAAAGTGGGATCAAATATAACCTTAAAGGAAGCATTGCCACAAAGAGATTCAAGGTAAAACAATGCCTCAAATATTATATTACGTATGGAAAGAGAAAGGTACCCAAGCAAAACAACAATTGTCGCGCAAGAAATAGAAACACTTAAATTATGTGTTCCTTTCCTCCTCCATCTGTTGGTGGTCCTTGGTTTAATCTTTGAGCAGGTACGTAGTAGCTTCTACGACAAATATGCAGGAAACTGGCAAGTCGTTCCCTCTAGATCATTCAATTTCCCAGAGAGTTGGATTTGACGTAGTGCGTTCTCATTGGTCCACTTATGATGAACATATTTAATACCCAAGGAGTTGGACCGACCACATCTCCCGTTTCCACTGTGTTCACATGTTTGAACTCTACATCGATCTGTGATTCGCTTGTCTTAAAGAGGGGAAAAATTAATTAATTGCAATTTGCAAGTTCACTTCACAACCTCCAACTTTCCAACTCCAGGCCTATCTAACTGAAGTTGACGCTTCTTTAATGGGGGGATATTGGGTTTGAGTATATGAATCTTTTTGAACTTTATGTATTTTCTACCCTGAGTAATGATCCTCTTTTATTACCCCTCTCATCTGTTAACCAATTTCGACAAAAACCCGTGCAGCTAAGAAATTTAAGAAAATCTATCAGTTGCTTTCTCATTAGTCGTATATTGGAGGCTAGAATTGTGGGGTTTTAAGTTTGAAAAGCGTGTTTAAGTAAGCAAATTGTGCTAATCGGAACAAGAGATGTTGATGATAATTAGGGGTTTTACATCTTATTCAAACGAGTCTATGTAAGTCAGGCTGATAGCAACTGCAATCTAACATATCATTTTTTATGATAATAATAATATTTGTCCAATGGTAGGTCAAATAATACTAAGGTCATCTTCATTTACTGAAGAACACGAGTTGGAGTTTCAATCATGGCCTTTAAACCAACAAGTTTTGATCATAGTCTATAAACAAAAAAAATATATTATCCAGCCTATCCACGAATTAAAGAGGGTAACACATGGGAACTATCCACAGGTACGAAATCGATATTTATTTTTTTTAAAAAAAAAGATTTTATATTTGTGTGAATCCTTTTGAAAAACCAGCCTCTTTGTCTCATGTTATGTTTCTCATTATAAGTGAATGAGTGAATTTATCCAACCATGTGTAAACTTTAGAAATTTGATATACAAAAGGTTGCTTTCTTTCACATAAAAGATTGTTAAATAGGATTCATATAAAAAAAGGATTGTTAAGTCGAGTACTAAGATATTTTTTATTTTCTAGCCACCGAGAAACTAATACTACAGAAATACTGATTCCAAGAATTGGGCCTAAAGGCCTCTCGTTTTTTGTTAGCAGGCCACTAAGAACTCCAATTTCTATTCTACAACCTGGATTCGGCTCTTGCAGATGGACTCGTAGCAGCTGGTTATATCTGATATTATAACAAATTTTTTGGTTTGGATGATTATTTAAAAGGCATGTACGCAACTAGGCTTAATTCCTAGAAAGCCCAATATTAGTTCTAATCCAATCCAATATGGTTCGGGCTTGGATCTCGGCGTGGATAAGATCAAGGGACCAGAAATAAAAGTTTAGCTTTTGAACCCGAAAAAGCAGATGGCTCATCTGTAGTTAAAAAGCGGAACCCCCGGGCCTCAGATTGGGCTTCTCTGGGAAAGGTCTCCTCGGCTGTAATTGGGCTCCCGCTCGTTTTTTGGGTTTGGAAAAAAAATAAATTTGATCATGTTTTTTTTTTTGTTAGGATTGGAATTTGAAAATCTTGCTTTTTCATCGTGAAGATGATAATTGATCAAATATTACGCAGAATATTTATTTATCTGTTTTTTTCACTCTTAAGTGGATGTACAAAACAAAAATTAGAATGACTTCCTCAAAATTCAAGCCCCAGCTACTTATCATAGGGTAGGTAAGTCTTAAGTCTTAACAATCCATTATTACTCTTATCCCTAATAAAAAAAAGTCTACCCACCAGGGGCAAAGTGTAATAATTCATTATTTTTAAAGAAAAACGACATTACCAAATGAATGAATCATCTGCTCTTTCCACTCACGATTTTTGTTTTTTTTTCCTAAAAGGTGTATGGGTATGTATTAGATGACATGACAAAACATTACCTTTGTACTTTTCTAACATTCTCGTCCCTTTTCGGACGTAGCCACTGCAAGGCTGATGTATTATATATATCTATATATGTGTATACAAGTAAGATCAACCTTGGGTTAGACCTTGAAAGGTGATCACAAAGATGCCGGAATACTGCGTAACAGGTGGGACTGGGTTCATTGCAGCATACCTTGTCAAGTCCTTGCTAGAGAGAGGCCACACCGTGCGGGCCACCGTGCGAGACCCAGGTGTGTACTCAACATTTATGGTATATTTGGTTGGATGTATATATTCCCATGTAATGGAATGTAATCATTGTTAAGATCATGGTCAGATATTTTATTGAAAACAAGCAATATATACATGCGTGTTTGCACCACCAAATGTTAAAGGGAAGTGTTTTCCTGTGTGTGTTTAGAGGATGTTGCAAAAGTTGGGTTTCTTCAGGACTTTGGTGGAGCAAAGGAGAGGCTGAAACTTGTGAAAGCTGATTTGCTCCAGGAAGGGAGCTTTGATGAGGCAATTCAAGGCGTTGATGGGGTTTTCCACACTGCTTCACCTGTGCTTGTTCCTTATGATGATAACATTCAGGCAAAGTTACTGTGGCCGATTACTCCTCTCTCACTTTTTCATTTCCTTTTTTGCTTCATTTAATTTTTTTTTCAAGTGTACCTGTGTTTAGTAATTGGCTACTCGATGAGCTTGATCTTCCTTGATTTTTTTCTCTTCTTTTTATTGGATCCTAAGTACACTCATAGTGAAAGCTAAAGGAGCTACGAATCCGTAGTGTTTTTCCAATTTTAGCGAAGAAATTAGCCGCCTATGCTACGAATTCTAGCTATAAACCATTGTGTGTTGATGTTGATATATCACAAACCATACCCCAGAAACAAATCAGAGCTACAGGTCAACAGTCTCCACATCTTAAATTACAATACAATCGAGGTTGTAGGTAGCTTGTTATTGTTAGTGTTAAGAGTACACAAAGCCAAGGCCTCATCTATCAATTTAAATTTTTGGTTGAAATGATCACTTGATTGTTAGATCATATACACGTTTTTTGACCATGCATATACTGAGGAGTGAGGACGTCTTTGAAGGTCTCGACTCTCAAGGTCCGAGTCCCAGTCTGTAAAAAAGAAAAAGAAAAAAGTAGTAGAGTTGCTCCAATCAAATAAATCCATGGGTTGATTTCTTCTTAACTATTATGGACCAGGAACCTGCAGGGTTTTGCATCTCTAATGTCTAAGAAAAATTTTGCTTTCACAAAATTATGCAGGCGACTCTGATAGATCCTTGTATTAAGGGCACTTTAAATGTGTTAAGCTCCTGCTCAAAATCTGCCACAGTGAAGCGAGTTGTGCTTACTTCTTCCTGCTCTTCAATAAGATACCGTGATGATGTGGAACAAGTTTCCCCTCTTAACGAATCACATTGGAGCGACCCTGATTACTGCAAGCGCCACAATGTAAACAGAACTACCTGACATACTAAAAACTCAATGTCTTTGCACAAAGAGCTATCATGAATATCTAAGTCAACCTTGTACGACCTTATACATAATTCATACCCATTTTGCAGCTCTGGTACGCTTATGCAAAAACTTTAGGGGAGAAAGAAGCCTGGAGAATAGCAAAGGAAAATGGGATTGATCTGGTGGTGGTGAACCCTTCCTATGTGGTTGGTCCACTCCTTGCTCCACAACCCACCAGCACCCTCCTCGTAATACTGTCTGTAGTTAAAGGTTAGTGTTAGTCAGCAATCAGTTATACTTTAATCCCAGATGAAAATAACATTTTTGTCTTACTATTTTCTTTGTTCTTTGTGTTTAAATGCCAGGTCTTCGAGGTGAGTATCCAAACACAAGACTGGGGTTTGTCCACATTGATGATGTGGTTAGAGCTCATATCTTAGCAATGGAGGATCAAAGAGTATCAGGCAGGCTAGTGTGTTCAAGCTCAGTGGCTCACTGGTCTGAAATAATTGAGATGCTCAGGGCCAAATATCCATCCTATCCATATGAAACCAAGTGAGTAACAATTTGTGTATAATTGACTTAATCAATTTTGTTAGGCTCTATAGAATATCTGAAGATAAATTTCGCAATTTACCAGAAGTACTATCCAAAATTTCTACTTCGCATGGATTTTTTAACATTATATGCCTAATGTAATTAATTATTGCAATATTGTAGGTGTAGCACCCAGGAAGGAAACAGCACCCCACATAGCATGGACACCACTAAGATTGCTCGGCTGGGATTCCCTCCTTTCAAAACTCTTAATCAGATGTTTGATGACTGCATCCAGAGTTTCCAAAAGAAAGGGTTTCTCCAGGTCCCATAATTCCTTGGCCACCTTAAAGCTTAAACCCAAATGAAGTATCATTTGGACGTAATAAATAATGTTTTCATTTCAAAAGCCATTTAACATTTTGGTTCACAAGATAATCTGTGGGATGAAAACGCCGGCTCTAGTAGAGGTCAATGCCGGTCATTGAGAAAATGTACTATTGTATGGATATGAGACCATGCATTCCTCTGCAAAGTTTTTAGCCCAAAGTATGTAGGCATCCAATTCGTGTCCTAATTGAGTTGGGCTTTCTATTTAATTAAATGACTGGGCCAAGACCAATCTATAATTGAGTGGACTAACGTACATGGGATGCTCTTAATTTATTGCTGCGTTTTGAAGCAAAAATATCTGGCTGCAAAGTCAACTTAGTTATCACAAACCGGAATTAAAATTAGTGGTCTAAACTAACGTTAATAATTCCTTGCAATATTCAATAGAGGCAGCCGATTAAAAGCCAAAGGCGAATCGTTTCCCTTTTGTGGCCTCCATCTGAAACACGAGATTCCACTTACGAATTATTTACCAAAAGACTACCAGTTTGCTTTTTCTTTTTTATTTTGTTGATTCCGTCTCCTTTGTATAATATCACAAGAATGTGCAATAAACTTTCGTTAATGGTATATGATACTCTCTGTCCCACTTTATTATATGCTTTTATTGGATTTCATGAGACAACAATACAAAAGATATAATGACAATTGGTGCTGCTCACTCTAATGTCCGTACTAAATGTTCTAATTTTATTCTTAAATCAACAATTAGTCCGTGTGGTTGCGTACGAACAATTAAAAATATTTTAGTGTAGAATCCTTCCCTTTGTTTACAAATAAACATAGGGTCATGGCTGTGAGCCTGTGGGGGTCATGACACGAGACCAAAAAACTCCCAACACAAAAATAACTAAAAAAATTGGGTTAGTTGGATCAACGTGTGGGTCAATTATCCTTTTATGGTTTAAGATATTTCCAAATTGACCAAATACCTATGTTTTCTGGGGTGTTGATGGAAATAACCGATCAAACAATGTATTTTTGAGAAACCAAACAATGTAGTTTGTTACTTTAGGTTATTTGGTTATCGTAGATTGGTTGTTATTAAGGTAGATCGAAACAAAATTAATAAAAAATGTAGATTAAAACAAAAACAAAAATTTGGGCATCTAGATGAAAAGTGCTTCAGCTTCCTTACTGGAATCAAAATGTCTTATTGACAAGGAAGGCAGCAATGATAGAGAAACTTAACCAATCAACCTAAAGTCAGCAGAACCATCCAATTAAATTAAGCCTTTTGAATTTTGACCCCCCTAGCCCATTGATTATACTAGCTATTGGGACCAAATTCATTTCATATTTGCTAGTTAACATCCATCTTTTTTTCTTCGAATTAAGTAACATCCATCTTCGTTATTATCTAGCTTGTCAACACATCATGAGCTTATAATAGGCTGTCCTTTCTAGGAAATGGAGAACCTTGGCAATTCATTTTTATTTTTTCAGCAAATCAAAGCATATACACGTCAAGCAAATGGAAACATATTTCACACAAGAGACTTGCTTCAAAGGTACTCCAACTTTAAGCTACACAAGTCCACAAATTTTCAAAAGGTTCAATAAAAGGTCAATTAACCTTCTGATGTTTTTTTATAACCGAAAGGCAAGTTCACCGGTATGAATATGTAAATAGAAGCAATACCACATACATTTTAGTTGTGTGTAGAAGACAACTAAAGGGAAAATATCAAATGTAAAGATTGTGAAACAAAGAAGACAGCTGGTAATGGGAAAATATGATCTTTTAATTTACTAAACTCATGGTCTGGCTCCCTTATTAGTAGTAGCTATTACTAGATGTACATGCCAGTACATTTTAGTTGTAATCATCGGTATATAGGATAGTTGTTACTTCGTTGTTATTCTAATCCATTCTGATTAGTTTGTGTTAGCCAGTTGGTATTCTAATCCATTCTGATTAATTTGTGTGTGCTAGTTATTCTAACGGAGAGGGGTCAGTAACAGTGGATTGATATTGTTTTAGACTTCATAACTAACTTCATTTTATCTTTCAGGCAGCTAATGTTGATCATCACACTCGCAGAATTACTTCGCTAATTATCCTCCGGAGGGAGATTATCCTATAATTGCAGCCCAAACCCATATTTTGAAGGAAACAAATTCGCTAAAATAATCAACAAAAGCTGCAAAATTGGAGACACATCACACATGTGCTACACATCACCATTCAACCACGCCGAAATTGAACCCACTAGTCCACCACGCACCCAATGCAAGCCACATAGCCAAATGCTTCATTACTAAAACAGGGATACGTGTAAGGACCAAGGATCGAAAGTGAGCAGGGAATCCAGCTATAACCTAAAGAGACAACTTGTCCTTGTCTCACCAAACGTAACCCACATAGCCCAAAGGGATTCATTACTCAAGACTCATAAGGGGAAGAACTAGGGGATAAAAGGGGGTAGTGGCACTTGAGAATCCAGCTAAGCTTTAAAGAGACTCTTCAGTTGGGTATCAACTTTTCCCGGGTCTACTACTGGCTGGTACCATTTACTTGGCAGAGTAAAAACCCATAAAGGGAACTTACCTTTCGCCCATAACTCTAGTACGTAACCCGGTACGTTCTTTAGTGGTAACTGGTAAGGCTTTGAAGTTCAACAGCTAAAGGACACTTGTAGACCAGAAAATAAACAGCAACCGGGCTCTTAAAATTACGGTACAAACGTGTGAAATTGATATATTTTTAATTACCAATTCGCGAATTGCAGTTGAACATACATGAGAACATTTGAGGTTTAAGATGGAAGCTTTAGTGATGTTGCCTTCGTGAAATGTCTCACACGTTTGGTCAAGAAATGAAGCAAAACAAGGATGCGAGCAGAATGAAGCGTCACTCTCCATCAAAATCAAATTAGTGCTCAGCTCAATATGACATGCAAGCATATATAGCATAATAGCCTAACTATAGAGCAGATAACACATGTTTCCACGTTATCAATTAAACAAAATATGCTAAGGAGGAACAGAAATCCGGCAAATACTTGGAACAGTGACTCCATACACTTGTGAATCCCTTGGACGGCTCTAATAGCACAGGAAAACCCAAAGAATTCTTATCCCTACAAAACAACCATTCCCTCACTCACTACCGTTCCTCAACAAAGAACTTAGAAACTCGGCCACAAAATCTTTCTCAGGGACCTATTTACAGGCCACTGAGATCTCTTACTAGTCATAGGATAAAAAGTAAACTAAAGCATAACATATAACATATAATAGAACTCCTAGCTGCAAAACTTATAGGCATGCAATGTTAAGAGGTTGTTGCTGATGATCGTCCAGATAAGAGAACTCTTCATTGCCAAACTCGAAATCATAATCCGGAAGCTCACTTGGTTCATTATTGTCCAAGCCGCCGCAGATTGCAAGATCATCCATGCCACAGTAGTCATCACAAAACTGTCCAAACTCGGAGATTAGATCACCAAAATCAAGTGAACCCAAGTCAAGTTCATTTCCAATCGATGCAGTCACTAGCGGCTCATCAATAAAGCCCAAATCAGGTATCTCAAGCCCTTCAACGCCACCAGCATCGATACCATCTTCCTCTTCTTTGAATAAATCATTGTAGCCACCTGAAACATTTGACACCACAGAAGTGTCAAGATCAAGAACAGAGGACGGAGAAGTGTGGGAAACAGTGCTCTCCGCGTCATCAGAAGAAACAGGGTGGATCTGGCTGCTGATACTCTGCGATGGAGAGACAGTAGTAGCAGTAGATGAAACATTTTGGCTTTTATCAGAAGCAACAGGCGCAGCAGCCATCAGCCCGAACTCAGCATCATACTCCCTCTTCTTGTCTGCATAGGCCTTGGCTGCCTCTTCTTCGGTATTAAAGGTACCCAACCATATCCTGACTCGGGTCATTGGATTCCTTATCTCAGCAGCCCATTTACCCCATTTTCTTTGCCTCACACCAGGAGGTCTCTTACCTCTTGGCTTTGATAGATTTGCTAGAGCAGCAGCAGCTGCTGCTGCGGATGAGACAGGGGTTGGGGTGTTAGCCGAGACCTTTCTCCTCTTGGTGGGGGTTTTGGTACTATTGTTACTGTCTTGAGAGGAACTCTCCGGTACAACAACAGTTGGCTGAGGAAAAACGACAGAAGGGATACTGATTTCTTGCACAAAACATTTGGTTTTGGAAGATCTCTCACCGGGTCTCACTGATTCATCCTCACTATCAGAATCAGTTGCATAAGGATCACGGCAGATGACCCGGACTTTTCTAACCTTGGACATCATCATTTCGGGTTGTGGAGACAAAACTGATCTAAACTCGTTGGGTCTTTTGCAGGGTGTACTGTTGTTCAAAACTTGAGTTTTAGGCTCTGGCATTATCAAGTCAGGGGAAAAAACCCAAAACCCTTTTGACAAAAAACCCAGGAAAATCTCTCAACGGAAAACTAAGGGAAAGTCAGGAGGAAACAAAGATTGAATGTTTAACTACCAAGGTGGTATCAAGTGAGAGGCCCTCTCAAGAACAGGAAGAGATGTAAGAATCGCTTTATGTGAAAACCCCCAAAAAATTTTACACCAGAGCAAGTCCTGCAAGAAACCCACATCCAAAACCCATATCAGCCATGGCCATAAAACATAAAAAAAACGTTGAAATAAAGGACATAGACATGGGTTCAACAGAAAAAAGAAAACAGTCAGCCAAAGGAGGACATGGATGGAACAAAGGCCATACCTTTTCGGTCTCAAAGGCATCGAAATAGCCCTTAACGCCAGATTCAACCTCTGCCGGGCACAGCAGAGAAGCATAAACGAGCAGAAAGAACAGCAGAAGAAGCAGAGAGCAACACCAGAGCAGGCAGAGAAGAGAGTATTTCTTGCAAACAAAATCGAAATCCAGAGCTGCAACAGCGCCCCAATCAAAGCCAAATCAAAACGAGCCGACATAAATTCACTTCCTCAAAACAGACTTTGAGCCTCTTCCTTTGCCTTGCCTGGAGAGCACCAGAGAGAGAACAGAGAAACAAAAAGAGCACAATAGAGTGAGTTACACAGATAAATATACCAGAGCCAAGGGAGGGGAAGGAGGGTGAAGAGATTAAAAGATTAGAAATCTATGGATACTATTTCTCTCTCCATAAGAAGACAAAGATCGGGTCATATAAGTCCATACAAGAATATAATCACAGAACCTGCTGGTGATAAAGACCTTAACTACTCCTTACCAAAACGCAAATCTCAATAAAAAACCACCACTCTCTCTTCAAAAGCATCAAATGCAAAACCAAACAAAACTGAAAATCCTTAAATATAGTAAATACCACCCCTTACCCTCCTCTTAGTGTCCCGCACACTCAGCTACTGTGCAGTCGTGTGCCCTCCTCCTTCTCTGCCCCTGGAATCTCACAAAATTTCGACTTTACTCCCACCACTACTATTCTACTACTAACTAATACCCACCCACCACTCACTCCCTCTCTCTCTCTCTTTATTCGGTCAAGTTGGTATTTTCAAGGAAGGCGGTGGAACAAATAGGAAAAAAGGAAAAAAAAGAAGGAAAAAATAAAAAAGGGCAAAAAGTAAAAAGAGGAAATTCTTTATTGCGTTTTAACTAAAGATTTTAATACCTTACAAATTCTCCAAAAAACAAATTTTTCACTTATGAGCTGGCATGCACATCCATTTGTTTCATTACATATCCATCCACCCACCCATCGTTTTATGTGTCATTGGAACATGTCATGTATGTTCTGTAATTTCGTTATTCACGCCAGTTTATTTTTAACCCAATCTCTCCATCCCACGCACACGCCTGACGCCACCCCACCTAACCGGTTAGTTCGGGTGGGTCATGCCTATCTTCGACACATTTCGTGATGTGGGATACACGCGCTGGGGGTCGGGCGTGGGAGACAGTTTCTTTGTACTGTGCCTTTGCAGCTTTATATGGGGAAACGTTGCGCCGCGGGTCGGCAGCGTATCCAAGGGGGGCAGTTTGTTGTTGACTTGTATTGCTTTGGTGTAAGTCAAAATAAGGGCTGGCGTAGACGGTATTTACGATGGTTGCCACTGTAGTTGGACACCCTTGGCCACCACGTAAAACAATTTGCCGTTGAGAAATTTACTTCCTTTCCCATTTCTTTTTTCCTTTTTTTATAAATTTAAGAGTTGAGTAAATATCTGGCATCGGGTCTTTTCAAATTTGGGTCAAAAAGGTATTTCCATTTTTTGCTGATTTCTTGTATTATTATTTTGATACTGGGGAGAGATTATAGTAATCGTGGAAAAGTCAAGTGAGGCAAAACCGAAGAATCAAATCGTATGGTATATTTTTTTTCCTTAAATCTTTGAATGATGAAAAGAAAAGTAAATTGCACAGGAAAAGATAAAGTCAAGAGACAAGGGGAAAAAAAAAGGAAAAAAATAAATCGTGAGATACACGGCGTGGGGTAAGATTTGGTGCTTTTCATGGCCCCTCTAATTTCGTTACGACTCGTGACCAAATCAAGTCTGTCAATCAAAAAAATTTACTATACAGTTTCCTGCCAGCGAGATTTGCGCTGGTAGACCTTGACGTACCAGAAAAAATTTCGATTTGTTTGTTTGATGAAGATTGATACTACTAGTGAAAATTCATCTACTTTTTTTTTTCCTGTCAGTAAAATATCAGTACGTACCACCTCGAATAAATGCAATTGCAGGTGTAGCCATGTCCTAGGCCGTAGTATATCACAGCTGGAATTTTTCAAGCTGTTTTTTTTTAAATTTATTTCTTCCTTTCTCTTCTGTGTGTCGCTCGAATTTGAATTTGAGGTTGTACCCAAAGATAAATGCTTAGTACCAAACTATTCCGACACTGGCGACCAACTTTTTGTTTCTTATTAAGTTCTTATAGCCGGCGAATTCCAGACTCTCTGTTGTGTCAACTATATTTACTTATTCAGTAGCAAACCACCAATGATCGAACCAAAATATTGGTTTTGAGTCTTGCAAAAATTCTCATGACTATAATCAAATGCATAACCCAAATTGATTCCCGGAATAGTCGGGGCAAATATCGTTGAACAACTTTGCAAATATTACAAAACGTAGTTGCTAGTATTACTTTTGTTTTTCCCTTTGGTCTGACCAGATTTCGTTAATTCTTACTTCCAGGTTGTTGTGTACTATTGTTGCTTCGTTTGTTTTTCCCTCTGGTGTGACCATATTTCGTTAATTCTTACTTCCAGGTTGTTGTGTACTATTATTACTACGTTTATTTTTCTCCCTGGTCTGACCATCTTTCGTTAATTCTTACTTCCAGGTTGTTGTGCACTATTATTACTACAAGGTATCATAAATTACTAATTCCCTAGTTCTTGTTTTGTTTAACGTCCGTTATAAGTTAGAAGCCACCCGTGACAAGCAAACAAAATCCATGGTTTGGTCTCGTCGATCCCTTTAAGGTATTCAGGCTTGGTGGCTGGTTATGGGCTGGGGCATTGTACGCGATATTTTCCACCAAATTAAGACAAAGAATTATTTGTAATGCAAAAAAGGAGACACAATTATTCAACCTCAAAAACCTTTTTTTGGTCGGATACAAAGTATGAACGTATCCAAATCTCAAGGACACAAAAGGTGGAGAAGTAGTTCAAATAAAAGAATATATTTCCTGTATGGTTCAATTTTTTATTCTTGTTCAACCTGTTGTATTTGGTCCAATGGGGAATCTAGAGACATGCAGAGAAATATGTGAATATTTAATTGCTAAATTGCCTGACCGTGTGTCGTGGACATGGCATGGCATGAAAATGAAGCCAATTTTTTTAATTGGTGGAATATTTTTTCAGAAGAGCACCCACTGTGCACGTGTCCATGTCCGTATAGGGGACAGCAAAAATGGTGTGATCCAACGGCCCATACTCAACCAGCCCAATAAGTCAGCACTTATTTAGTCGCAGACATTGTCCCGCTCCTTGTACCAACTAGGCAACTAGTGGTACACTGGTACTAGACTATATTATCTAGTAGTATTATTATTATTATTTTTTTATAAAGACTGACTCCCTCTATTGTCCTAATTTATTAGGTACTACCAATAAAGTACTACTACTACTACTACTACCTTCCCGATACTGAGCATATAGAAGTCCACTCATTGAAGAGTATCACACCATTGGTGACTATAGATATTTATCACCACCAACCACCAAGTCATGTGACAATAGAGTATTCATAATCAATGCACGAAATCAAATCAGAAGGAACACGCAGCACGACCAAGTCATGTGACCACGGATGTGAGATTTAATTGGAAGATGCGGGTACTTTACTATATATATAGTATCAAGAACCCAAAAGAAAATCCTAAAAAATAAAAGGTCATGTGACCAAGAATTCTTTATCACCACTATTCACCAACATTATAGTCCAATGTGGAAAGTTTATGAATGTATGATATGACATTGTATCATGCATGAACATAACTTAATATAGCATATCATTATAATAATATTTTGGAGAAGAAAGAAAAATCATTATAATAATGTAGTGCATTTGACTGACTTATCACTTATGTGGGTGAGTGTGTGTGTGTTTACTTAGTGTGGAGTGGAGGGGGGAGGCCAAGTGGATCACGCAAGAGAGGATGGGTGGACCGAGAAAAAGTATGATGATGGATGGTGGCTTCGGTTTCCCGCCAAAGGCGCGGGAGTGGGGCCCATTCTTTCGCGCCAGAATGCCCTGGGTTCCCGAAGTGAAGGCGAAAGGGATGCTGACACGTGTGATGGGCGGGGACAGGTGGAGGCCAGCTGTTGGGGGTTTATTTTGATGATGATGATTCATTGATGGTTAAAGTTTTAGGAGGCCACGAGATGATGAGGTGTGTTTTCCTGAAAATAGTGCAGGAATTTGCAGTAAAACCTTTTTCTTCTTTTTTTTCTCTGCTTTGCCTTTCGTCATTTGCCTCCTCTTTGTCATTGTAATTGGCCGAATTGGGAGGCGTGCAGTTTTTTGAGACGTGGCATACCTCATTCTACTACTGTGTGTGTGTGGCAGGTTGACATCTCATCTATATGGGTCTAGAAAAAAAAAACACAAAAATATTTACTATATGTGCTTTATATTGTGATTTATTACTGATTTTGGATATGAACTCATTAAGTTTCACGGCTAGGTTTATCACCTTACTTTGTATTGGGCTACAAATGTAGTATCAACGTAACGCGTTTTTGCAGGATTTAATCTACATTCATCTAATTTTAGTTAAACATTAACTCTGCGGGTGTTTATCGCATAACAATTATTGAATTTGTTCCGTGGACTTCAAGTTCAGTTTTAGTGATATAGTGTGGGTCATTCAAGAAGAAAGATTTTAAGCAACAGACAAATACTAATGACTCGGTTATATCGTCGCCAAACAGATAAATTTGACTATTTGACTGGCAGGTAGAGGGGAGTTGAGGATACTTGGAAATTATTTCCCACATAATTTTTGCTATTATTTTCACAATTCACAATATAATATCCTAAATACAAAAGGCCAACCTCAAGAAGCCGGATCACAACACAACACGTAGTCCTGTTTATGGGGGGATGCACGTGTTTATAATGAGGATAAAAAAAAAAAAGATAAAGGCAATGGAAAACGTAACATCCGTACATCTAATCAAATCGTTTTCGATAGCTCCCTATCTTTTTTCTCCTTCAATTTCCCAGCATTAATTTTCTGTGAATTTCTGAATTCGTGATGGCAATGAAAATGACACCGCCCTAGGTGTTGCTAAGGTAAAAAACAGCAAATAGGTACAAAGTATATAATGTGATAATGTCCACATTCCCACGTAATCGTGTATGGGGATCTACTACTACACATAACGGTGCCATATGGTATTAATATTATATAACTTATCTAAATTTATTATATGTTTCCAGTTCAAAAAACAAACCGTAGAAATGTTTGGTCCAGTGCTTGACAACTTGTTTATGACAAAGCCATCAAATTCTGAAAATATCATTTGGACTTGTTGAACTTCCCTCGAGCCGGTGGCTCAGAGGAGTTCAAGGCCTCAAGGCCCGAACGAGAGAGCCGACGACTATATTGGGCCTAATCTATTGTTAATGGCCGATTTAGTCATTATATTATTGGATGCTTGTCGTACAAAAACATAAAAAGACTGATCATCCCCATTTACATACATGGATACCCAAAATAACTCAATAGAACATATATACATGCGGAGAACCTTCTCATTCTACAGCAAGACTGACCATCCCCATTTTTAAGGACAAAGCAAAGTTTTTTCCAACTTGAATGTTTAAACCCTGCACCACTACCATCATGCTCTTCTGCTTGACATCTCCAGAATCTACATCCTCCAAGTATGTCTGCTCCAAGGAACTCAACTCTATCCCTGCATCACTAGCCACGGGCTGTCCATCAATCTCGAGTTCAGATGGCTCTCCACTTCCTCCTAATCCCAATACAGTAACCTTCTCAATAGTCCACCCCTTCTCCAAAGCAAACTTGCCCTCCTCAACTTCTGACCACACCTTTGTGGTTCCATTACTGACAGTAGCATAGAAGTTGACATGCGTTGCAAACCCGCTTCCAAGTTTCATTTCTGGAAGCTCATCGTCATCAAGGAAAAGGTTTCCTTTGGCTTGTCCACTAGTGGACCCTGCCGGGAATGTCACTACTAGACTGAAAGGTGTGGTTCTGGCGTCTTTAGTGATTAGTCCACCCCGTTGCATAGGTAGAATAAAGTTTTGATACAAATGCACGTTCACTACATGCAAAGGTGCATCAAGGGTAACGTACTGTCCTTCCTTGGAGGAAATAGTCTGCGTCATATCAAACATGCTGTACCAGCTGCCAGGAGGGAAGAGTGCCTTGACCTGTGATTTCCCTGGCTCAAGCACTGGAGATACCATAAGACTGCTTCCAAGTAAAAATTGGGTGCTCAATCCGTAACACTCAGTGTACTCGGGGAATGAGAAGAACAATGGCCTGGCAATTGGTGCTCCACTGGTGTGAGCCTCATAGTTCAGTGTGTACAAATATGGAAGAATCTTATACCTAAACCCCAGAGCACTCCTGGCAGACTCAGCTACTGAATCCCATTGATACGGCTCCTGCCTTGGGGAGTAATAGTTTGAATGGTCCCTAGAGAAAGGGTAGAAAGCACCTACCTCAAGCCAGCGGTTGCAGAGCTCTTCTCTAGGCTCCTCTGGCAGTCCAGTATAGAATCCACATATATCTGAACCAACCATTGGAATCCCAAATATACCAAAATTTAGCATGGTAGATATGGAGTACCTCAAATCCTCCCAAGTACCCGTATTATCACCTGTCCAATGAGAAACATACTTGCCAGATCCAACAAAGGTGGAACGTGACAGTATAAATGGTCTCTTCCCTTCAAGCCCTTGAAGAGCTTTGTGGGTAGCAATGGCTTGAGAGAATCCGTAGATATTATGAGCATCATACTCCAAAACGCCATTGTAATGAACAGCACTGGTAACTATGGTCTTCTGCCCTAAAGGCGCCTGGGTTCCTGAAACATTTATCTTGTAAGGTGGATCATCCCATCTTGTCTTGGTAATATTCTTGCAATCCAGACAACATTGCCAACCAGGTCCTGTTCCACTAGGACACTGCTTGCCCTTTGGGATTGTGCACAGCCCAGAACACATATTTGAAGGCTCATTCATGTCAATCCATAGACCATCGACTGGGACAAGTTGATGGAAGCGGCGGATTTCATCTCCCCACCATTTAACTGTTTTTGGATTGAGAAAGTCAGGAAAGTGGAGAGCTCCTGGCCAAACTTGAGCTAAGAAAGGTTTGCCTTCATACTTGATAAACACGTCATTTTCCATGGCTCTTTGGTATACACCATAGGAAGAATTGACCGCAATTCCAGGATCATTAATCACAACATACTTCATTCCAATGCCATGAATTTTCTCTAGGAATGCCAAAAGTTTAGGAAGAGGGTAGTTTACAGAATTAATTGTGAAGTCTTTCTTGCCATCCATGTGATCATCATCGTTCCAGATCACATCAAGTGGGATTTTAGCCTTTTGGTAGTTGGCAACTACATCTTCAATCACAGATAGGTTATGATACCCCCATCTGCATTGGTGGAATCCTGTAATCAAAAACCGGTGTTGGAATAGTTTCCTCAGTTCAATACCATATGAAGCTTCAAACAACAGAAACACTTGCGGATTCAAACGAAGGGGTATAAAGAGGAAGCACTAATATCAGCGAAAAAGTATTGGTTGACAGAGTAAAAGCTTGTGTTAACATCAAACAACAAGTTTCGTTGCTCTACTTTTCTTAACAGTAAACATTGCTTGCTCCATAGACCAACATCTGAATATAACTTAAAAAACTTGAAGTAGCAGATTACTCTAGTCTCACCACCATTGACTTCAAAATATGAGAATATACAACCAACATGTTGACTTGAAAGAGTAAAACCAAAGATAAGGATTTGTGCACCATCCAGTAGTTAAACAGATCTATAACAGTTAATGAAAGAAAATAAATGAATTAAACAAAGTAAGTATTACAAATAAATAGTGTCATGTGAATTATATTTTCGCATTAAAGTTTTGATATCTGCCTTTGATGTCACTAAACAAGTTTTACTATACTGTTGTAGTTTATCCAAAGGCAGATAGAAGTTTCAGAGCAGGGCGCTACTGCAAGGGTCATCTAGGCCCCATGCCCATTATCTAGTACAAATAAAGATCCTTTCAGTGAAATAAGAAAATTGGAGAAATGTTTTGACTCATGAGACACCTCACGCACAGGGAAAGATAATGTTTTGGAGGATTGCATGATTTGCGAGGATTGAGTATTAATATTTTATCATATTCATATATGTCACTGCAACTACTGATTAAAGGAAAGATCTTTTCTTTTTTTGCCAAAATGTTGTTTCAGTTCATCAGAAGAGCAAGTTGATAGGTGTGGGAAGGATAAGAAACTTTGTCCAAGTAAGATAGAATCTGAAACCAAAGTCACCAACCTAAATAAAAAAGGTTTAGCGTATTATCTGTCCCAAAGAAAAAAGGTTTGACATGTTCATTACACCGGCAGATTATAACACAAATTAACATCTCCATCACGCACCCAACAGCAAATATATGGTCAAGGCATTAGTAGAAAGATTATTTCTTGGTATAAGCAGAAGAATGATGTAATTTGGCAAACACTCACCAAAAGTTATGCCATGATAACCCCACGAAAGTTTTGATTTGATCAACGTCTACCACATGTTGGTCCTACTGATGATGCTCTCAGCCACGCAACTTGGCAATGATTAATACTACACGGTATTAGTCAATGACCCTTTCGGCTTTCATGAACCTTTCATGATCAATTTGTTGTCCTTTAGGTCATGATTGAAAGTTAGATCCTACTGTCGTCGCTACAGCTTATCTTTTCCGAATATGGCAGGTGAATAAGTATAATTCTCTACCTGAAAATTCGTTTCTGGAACTAAATGAATCCAATCAAAGACAAAGCATAAGAACATGAGCACAGATAAGTGAATCATATCAGAAGCTACAAGAAGTGACACAAAGTGACCGGCTACTTATACCCCATCAAAGAGGCAAAAAAGGATCAACACGAGACATTCATAAGAACAATAAGCAGCAGATATATTTGCTAAAAAGAAGAAAGTAGATAAAAGCAAAAAAAAAAATGTTGAAGTGATGGGTGAAAAAAACATACCAAACGCCCAGTAAGGCATTGGAGCCGGTCTGCCTATTAACTCTGTATACTGATCAACCACTTGCAACGGAGTCGGTCCAGAGAAGAAGTAGAAGTCAAAAACACCCCCAATGACCTTGTATCTCAAAGAAGACCCTCTATAGAACACATCCATGCCATTACTATTCAAAAGCAGAACTGCATGTGCATAGCCTTGTCCTTTAACATTACTAAGATCCATGTATACCGGGTGCGAACCATACAAATCAGTGTTAAGATTACTGGTCGAGATATCAACGGTGTACAGAGTATATGGCTCTCCTGGATACAGTTTGATCCCATGTGGCTGTGTATTCTCTCCTAGACCATACAGAGAAGCATCAGTTGGCAGTTTAGTGGATATCTCAAGATACTGGTCTTTGAAGACTAAATCACTATATGGGTCTGATTCCTCTGCGCTAGAATTGAAAAGGGTCTGCCCATTTGACTTCCTCTTCACTGCAAAGGTAAACGGGTCTTCTGTATAGCTAAAGATAAGCTCAGAGCCAGAGTACTCTTGGGCTGCAATTGGGTTCGTTCTTGATCTTCCTATCGTTTGGCTCAGCAGTGGCGGTTGCTCTCTTGGCAAAAGATCGTATGGAACTTCCCATCTCTGCTTCTCTGCATCGGTAATGTGGACTCTCAAGCGATCTTTTGTTTCATGCCTGCAAAAATTAGACAAGAACAGAGCAGTGTCTAAGCCACGAAAAACATGCAAAACAAGAGTAATTCTTCTTCGCAATTGTTACTTACTTGACATAGAGCTGCAAGAGAGGGATATCGGGGCCGTAAATGTTGTTCTTCTGCTTGACTTGGAGGTGTCCCAAAATGCCTCCATCAGGGGTCTCTTCGATGGAGAACAGTCGGTAGCCATTGCCAATCTTCGTGGGTGTGGAAGAAGAGGAAGATGAGACCACACCGTGTAAGCATAGTATCAAAACAAGAAGAAAAGAAGGGTAGCAGAGAGAACTTGGTGAAACAGAGCAAGCCATTGCTTTGCTACTACGAGCAGCAAAGTGACAAGTGAATGGAAACACGAAACAAAAGGGTCTATCTAATGACGACATATTTACAGAAAATTACGTATTTCTGGTTGCAGGGGAAAAACAGAAAAGTACTGTACTTTCAGGATCTTTTCTCTCTTGTTTTCTTCAGGAAATTGCCACCTTCACTTTTTTTTTTTTGGAAAAAGTGATTATGCTTCGCAGGCCTTCCATTAAAACCAAAATGTACACAAGCTACATCAAAACCCTCTAGGGAAACATCACCCCTTTACATCAGAGGTAAGGTTAGACAAAAGAAAATCGGGGGGTGTGTAAAACAGAAACACCCCTGTCAAAAGAGAAAGCCGAATGTGCAAGGGATTGGCGCAATGGTTCGATTCCTAGTAAATTTGTTTTAACTTAACATCCCAGTTCCGTCGCAATAGTCTTTTAATATCCAGAGCAAGGGCTGGCAAAAAAGCTCCTGCATCCTCATCCTCCAGGAGCATGTCTATCACCACTTGAGAACCCAATTCAGCATCAACAAATCGAAAACCCAGCTCCCAAGCCATGTCCAATGTGACACCCAGACCCCAAAGTTCGGCCTGCGTTTGGGAGCAAATACCAATATTGTAACGCACACCGCCCAGCCATTCGCCAGCATTGCCCCGGATTAATCCTCCTGCTGTAGCACAACCCGTAGATGGCATAACCATCCCTGCCGAGTTGGTCTTAACCCTATGGTATGAGGGGGGTAACCAGGTGGCAAGTTTGAGACTTGATGGATCAGAGAAAAAAGGCCGTAGAGGGTCTTCATCTTCAGCCCACTGAATTTCACGGGCCTTCCAAAGCACAGCTTTCCCTGGATTATGGATTCTTCCTGGATTCTCCGAGAATACAAAATCGCTCCTCCACTGCCATAACAAATTGCAGGCAATGACAAAAATATTACACCAATCCAAGTCGTCAAAGACTGCCTTGTTTCCCTTAAGATTGGCTAAGATCCAAAGTTGTAGATCATTGGAGTGGAATTGGGGCACCGCTTGGGCAGCACATAAGAAGTGCCACAAACTCCTGGATAGTGGGCAGTCACGCATAATGTGCATGATGGTTTCTTTCTGGTTCGGGCATTTTGAACAACAGCCATTAGAATTTATCCCCCGTCTAGCTCGCTGCTAGTTAGTGAGGAGTTTACCATGGACCAATAGCCACAAGAAACTTCGGTATCTTTGAGGCCCGTTCCAGCACCATATCAGGTCCCAATTTTTATTTGGAGGAGGCCACTGCTTGTTTGCTAGTGCTTCATAGGCAGTCTTTGTGGTAAAATTCCCTTTCGTCGAGGTGGCCCAGCAGAGGCGGTCAGGCCCACGATTATGGTTAGGACCAATGGTTGTAGAAATCTCTTGGATGTGACTTCAGGGATGAGGTGGGCAAACTTCTCCCAATCCCACTGCCCACCCCCATTGGAGTATTTGGTCACCTTCTCTGAAAATATTGAATCATTGATGGGGCAGAGGGAAGAGTGAACCAGAGGCCCGCTCTGGGTCCATTTATCCAACCAGAAAAGTACCGAGTTTCCATCTCCAATCCTCCACTCCAAGCATTTGAAGACCTCCGGCCACACATCGCATATTGCTCGCCAAGCGTGTGACCCCTGATTTTTGTCAAGTGAACGCGGGATTTGGGCTTGGTTGCGCTGATATTTTGCTCTTAGAACTCGCACCCAAAGTGTATCAGGTCTTGTAATCAAGCTCCAAGCTAGCTTCATGATGAGTGCATAGTTGCAAGACCGAAGACTCCTCAGGTTGAGGCCCCCACATCTTTTAGGTAAGGTGACGGTTTCCCAATTCACCAAGTGAACTTTTCTTGAGGAGTCAGAGGATCCCCAAATAAAATTCCTGCATAGTTGCTCTATACGGTCACAGGTGGACGCCGGGATTTTCATGGTCTGCATTGTGTAGATGGGGAGTGCCGCCAAGACTGATTGAGTTAGGGTGATGCGGCCTGCAAGTGATAAATGTCTTGCCTGCCATTTATTCAGCCGAGATTGGACTACCTGCACCAAATGTTGGACTGTTTGGCCCGACACTCTGTGATGGAGGAGAGGGACGCCTAGGTATTTACCCAGGCCAGAGGTTTTTTGAAAACCGAGGCCTTGGCTCAAAGCATTTACTGTGACAGTAGGGATGTTCTTTGAGCAAAAAATCCTTGTTTTTGATCTACTAATTTTCAGGCCTGAGTAGAAGCAAAAAGAGTCCAGACACTTGGTAATCACCGGAATTTGGTCAAGGTTGGCCTCTGCAAAGAGAACAAGATCGTCAGCGAAGAAGATATGGGACAATTGGGGGCCTCCTCAACTCAATGCGATGGGTCTCCAAGCTCCCTCCTCGACTACCTGGGAGATGAGCTGACTTAATTTCTCCATACAGAGGACAAATAGATATGGTGAAATTAGATCACAATGTCTGAGTCCACGAGTTGGGGAGAAAGCTTCTGACACCTCACCATTCCAATTAACCCGAATTTTGCTGGTGGAAAGACATGCCATGATCGTCTCAATCATCAATTGTGGGAATCATGCATCTATGAGAGTATTTTTAATAAAAGCCCAACAAACTCTGTCATAAGCTTTCTCCAAGTCCACTTTGATGGCAATGAACCCTGTGTTACCCTTTTTTCGTCGCATCGTATGCATAACTTTATGTACGAGTATGATGTTATCTGTTATAAACCTTCCAGGAACGAAGCTAGTCTGCGTGGTGGAAATAAGATTGGGAAGAACCGTCTTCATTCTGTTGGCTAGAATTTTGGAAGCTACTTTATAAGAGACGTTGCACAGTCCGATTGGGCAGAACTGGGACATCGTTTGAGGGGAATCAACCTTAGGAAGGAGGGCCAGTATGGTATCATTGACTCCTGTATCCCAGACAAAAGACTCAAAAAATTAGTGTATTAGTTTACAAAAAGTGTTACCAACAGTGTGCCATTGTTGTTGAAAAAACACCGCATGCATTTCGTCAGGGCCGGGGGCTTTAAGAGGTCCAATTTGAAAGAGGGTGCAACGAATTTCCTCATCCGAAATTGGTCTTTGTAAGGCCCGCATAAGGCATTGGTCTATAGTGGGAAAGAAGCCTTGGAGTGGCATGAGAGCTTGAGTGGGGTTATCGTCGGTGAAGAGCTGGTGGTAGAACCTCACTGCCATTTCCTTGAGTGAATCTGGATCAGAGACCCAGGAGTCATTGTCGTCTTTGAGAGCAAAGACCTTACTCTTCCGTTTACGAATTTGAGTAGTCAAGTGGAAATAAGCCGTGTTTCGGTTCCCCCATTTTAACCACTAGCATCGTGAACGATGGAACCACTCTAATTCCTCCTAAGCGAGTACTTTATCAAGTTCACATCGCAAATCTAACTCCATGTTAGAAAGAAATAGAGAGGGTTTTCTATCCAAATAATCTTGGATACCCTGCAACCGTGCCAGTAGTCTTCTTTTGCTCGTGACATACTCCCAAAAATAGATTTTTGCCACATAATAAGTTTTTTGGAAAAGTTCTCCAACGCCTTGGACCAGGACTGATTCCCATCCCAAGTTTGCTGAACTAACCGATCATAGTCTTCATGAGTCATCCAAGATGCTCTAAAGATAAATCTCTAGGGACTGTGGGGGGGCTCAGTGTAGGCAGCAGGGACAATTAGCACAGGCCGATGATCCGAGTTAAGGAATGGGAGGTGATAGACCTGAGATTGGGCGAACATAGTGGACCACTCAGGGTTCCCGAGTGCCCTGTCAAGCCGCTTCTTAAGTGTCCCTCTATACCACGTGAACTTAGGACCTGAGTAGCCCAAATCCATTATGCCAGCATCTAAGAGACAATCCTGGAAGGCACGCATACTGTAGAAAGGCGTCCTCTTGAGTTTGGAGGACTCTGCCACCTCAAGGATTGCATTGAAATCCCCAGCGATAAGCCAGGGCTCCGATATTGTTGGTGCAAGTACCCCCAAATTCTGCCATAGGGCCTTCCTCATTGTGGCACGAGGGCTGCCGTAGACAGCTGTAAATAGGAAGGAATACCTATCGAAACTGACCTTCATATGAATGAATTGCGCATGGCTGACCAAGATTTGAACCGAAACAAGCTCTTCTCTCTATAAAATCCATATGCCTCCCGAGAACCCTCTAGCTTCGATACAGTGTGAATTCCTAAACCCAAGCCTTCTGATAACTCTGTCCGCAGACCTCCCGCTGATTCGCGGTTCGACAATTACCACAATAGCTGGTCTATACCGCTGTGTATATAACTTAAGTGACTTTGGAAACTGGGGTTTAGCCGCCCCTTGGCAATTCCATGTGAGGATGGAATTCATAAGGTAATGTTGGGAAGAAGGGATTGGTTGGCCGAAACAAAGCCTGAAACTGATTCCATACCGGGTACCTGTTCCACACAGGACATCTCCACACAGGGCATCTCATCGTCCATAATCATGATGGTGGCTTCAGACTCCTCAGGGATAAGCCCGAAACTCCAACGCTTACCGAGCTGTTTGAATGGGGAGCGGCTACCTTTCTTGAGTACTAAACCCCATTTAGAGTCTTTGGTTTGCATTGAGGGAGATGGGGGAACGTCCTCCTCGAAATGGTTAAGGTCTGGTGGTATTGGTTTAGGGCGAGTTCTTTGGAGAGGAGATTGACTTGCAGATGAGGCATGGTTAGCCTGTCGACCATATACCGCAACAGATTCCGCTTCCTCATTTGTGAGCATAGCATTGAGGGGGGCGGAATCTCTTGGGACTAGAGTGTGGCCACCTTCACTTTGAATATGTATATAAATAGCTTTATCTGCAGTGACGTACTCTCAGTTCTAGTGTATGTTTTTTACAAGTCTTTTAATGGAATACTTTTTTTGCAGACAAAAAAATTAGGATGGCCTACAATTATTGAGGGATCATTGTGTTTCGCTTATATTTCTGTCCATTTGACTATTTTCAAGCACACGTATCACAGTAACTCTGGCAATTTTATACCTCAGTTGGGATTTTTGAACTTTCTTTCTATGAGGGAAAAAAGAAAGATGAAGAAGAAGTTAAAAAAAGGAGAAAGATAGAGTAGCCGGAGAAGATCAATGCCTCCAATGCTATATTGGGGCCTATTCTCTTCTTAATGTCTGATCTAGTTATTAGGGCTGAGCAAACGGTCGGTACGGCATAAACCGTGCCGATAAGGCATCGGTATGAATTTTTCGAAAGGCCATTTTGCCGACCGATGCCGTGCCGTTAAGGGGCTATACCAATAAGAGTCATACCGATTGATGCCGACCTCGGTACGGTCGGTATACGGTATAACCGAAACATGAACAGGAAATGCACAAATGCAGAAAAATCCGAAACAAGAATTTACCAGAGAGTGCAGGACATCCACTATTACACAACATCAGCATTGTCCATCAGCATGATCAAATTCAATTACAATTACAATTACAAATAGGCAAGGATTAGGACAAGTAAAGTAATTCTGGAATTCTGGAATTCTGGTAGTAGCAAGCAGAATTGCACACGTCCAAGTCTCACTCTCAGCTCTAAACTCACATTTCAATACTCAACAGTAGGCGAATCTTGAAGTAACAAATCCCTCATTTCTTGCAATAGACAAACAACAATTCATGTAAGTAATTTAAATTACAAAGTGTTGATGAGCATAAACAAAAGATGAACAATTGAAGAAGTTAAGAGGTATAATACCTTCCTCAAGTTTCTCTACATTTG